>BMAO01021655.1:0-203732 GCA_019973975.1 Trichonephila clavata | reverse complement strand
AAAAAAAATCGTTATATGAAAAATTCATCTTTCAATATACTTAATAAACCACGTAAAACAAAGTTTATATTCATAAAAACTATATATTAAAAAAGTAATTATTCTCACACCTTTTCGTAAATTTATATTTATTAATTTTATATATCTCACCCAACAAAAAAAAAAAAAAAAAAAAAAAAAAAAAAAAAAAAAAGGGAAAAACTGCAAGGCAAACAAGAAAAAGAGAATGTCGAGGAATATACTGTATTTTCAACATTATGAAATTAATTTTGTACTAAAATTAATGAATATATATATTTTAAGGATATTTTCTAATTTACAGTAATTTAAATGTACATTATTTTATTAGAAGTTCTAAACATACATTATCACATGCGGTCTTAAATTTAATTACTCACGAAATCTGTTAATTTTGTTTGGGCTTTTTTGTTTGAAAAAAATGGTTTGTCTTATAATACGCCTCATATTTTTGCAATGCACCAAAAATCCCTTCAGGCTTATTTTTCCGTATCTTTTCTTAAATTTTTCTAGCCATCCATTGCTATCTAGAAATTGGTCGTATCCCAACGCCTTCGCAAATTAAAGTTTTCTCAAAAACGAAAGGTCCAGAGATCGGAACATTTTTATCTCTTATTGTGTGTATCCACTTCAAAACTGCCTCGTCGACATCTTCATAGACTCATGTTCTTTAACGTTTTGACCAAGAATTCGATGAATCATAATTTTGTAACTTATCTCACTTCTGTATAATAGTTGATAAGCTGTTTGGAGGAATACCATATTTTAAGGCAATATCCTTTTTCTTGATGCCTTTATCCACTTCCTGAAGAATTGAATTTTTTTATTTGATGCTCAAGCCCTTACGTTTTGACATGTTTGAGCTACAAGAAACGAAGTTATCAGTACGACTGATCAAAACTACACATGAAAGGAGGCTAGTACATGGACACGGGGACTAGAGACAACTCCACTAAGGGTGAAAGAGGATATCGAAGATGTTTCTGGTGAACTGGACAATGGGGGTTGTGGTTGCACTTCTTGGACGAAACACCCTGAATTCTATTACTCTCGGCAAGTTCGGCACCTAATAAAACCAGGTAAAGATTTATGACCACCATAAAATGTGTTAAAAGAGAGAATAACTTGGAATGTCCAGAAATACTTTCAAAATAGGGAGAAAAAAAATTGAATCGCAAGAAGAAAGTTCGTTATAATGAAAATGTTTTGCTTCGTGAAAAAGAAAATCGTGAAATGTTCTTGGTTCCAGAAAAAAGTTCGCTACATAGAAAAATTCGCAAATAGAGGTTCGTAATTAGGAGGCTCGATATATATATATATATATATATATATATATAGAAAAAATTTAAAAAAGTTAAGATTACTTTAAAAATTCTGTTTGTTAAAAACTTAAAACAGCAACGAACTTACCAGTGAATAGCCATTTGCACAACGGGGACCTCAAGAAAGTGTAAGAGAAAAAAAAAAGCTTATACAAAAATTCCTAAAAAATAGCTTAAAATGTACATGTAGAAATAAATCATGCAAGCCTTACAAAAGGTTAAAGAAAAAATTTTGGGAAGAAAAGAAGAGTAAAATATATATACACTAGTTGCATGGCCCGGGGTTGCACGGGCTTTTACCGAGGGTATAACTTAATCCCTATGTTAATTTCCTCCTTTCTTTCTGATGCCAGATTTTTTGTGTGGGTGTGACGCGTACGATGTGAGTGCATGGCCCGTGAGTGCGTGTCATGGCTTTCTCGTTTAACATTTTCAAATTACGAAATTTTACTACTATTTTAAATTTTGAAGTAAAATTATGGATTTTTTTAAATGTTCGACACCGATATTGATTCATTTTAGAAAAGAATCATAAAATATGCAAAATATCATTATTTTGTAAAAAAAAAAGTTTTTTTAAAAAAAAATTCTTAAAAAAAAAGATAGTTTTCGGCATTTTATTTTTTAAATTACTGATTCTCGATGATCAATGAACTTTTTAAAAATCATATTCATTAAATGCATCGATATTTATTCATTTTAGAAGGAATCATAAAATAGGTAAAGTATGGTTTTTGAATTGAAGGTTTATAGGTTTTGAAGGGAAAAAAATTCGAATCGTGACGAAATAAATGATGTTTGGTATTTATAAATTTATTAAATCACTGATTTCAAAAGAGAAAAGTATTAACTTTTTTAGTTTAGATGGTTTACTTATCATAATTATAAGAAATCCATACATAACGATTGAAAATTTCGTTTAATGATTTACAGAAAACAATACAAATTTATTTAAAAAAATATTTATTTAAAGCAATACATTTAAATGCATTGCAAATAAACTTATTTAAAATAATGATAACGGAGTAAAAACGCGATTAAATTTTTCACAAATACAATTAATGCAAAAATTCTTACCGTTACCTATTGAAAAGACTGTTTTATTTCTTTATTGCGTTGTTTTTGAGTGTTAGATTAAAAAAAAGTTACAAAAAAAGGTAAAAAGCCTTTATTTACACATTTACAGTATAAAATTCAAAAAGAAAATAATACTATGCGATAAAAATATATTTCAGAATATTTCCTTATATTTTTTATGATATATTTTCTTATATTACACTGTTCTTCAATAAATCAATCTTTAAGAATAAAATAACTATCGGATGTGATGCGTTATATGAATGAGCGTCCCACCGCAAATAGCAATGTTATGAAGGAATTCCCCCTTTTCTGCATCAGTGAAAGACTCAAAGCTATCTCAACCATTCCCATTTTCGAAACAGAAAGCTAACGCAAAGTGAATGACCTCGACGCAGTTGAGAATTTTTTTAAAGTTTTTATTTTTTTTGAGGGCTTAACTATCACGCTAAAGTTTTGAAATTTCACACATTAATTGAAAAATCAAAGTACTTTTAAATAAAAAATGCACAAAAAAATTGTTTAAATTACTTCTCGCAAAAACGGTATTTTACGAAAATCACAATTTTTTTTTAAAATCCGTAATTTTTAAGCAAATTTTTCAATCTTCACACAGAAGTTGGACAATAATATTTTACAAACGTAGAAAAAGTTTCGTACGATGATTTTAATAAATGATGAAGTTATTTAATGTTGAGTTAAAAATTTGAGTATTTTTTAAAAAATCATAGAAAAAACCTTTTCAGCATTTTATTTTTAAATGACTGATTCAAAAAGAAAAACGCATGAACTTATTTAACACAAAATACCGTTTTAATAACACGAAAATAAATTTATACGCAGCGATTTAGAAAAAGATTTTCATAAAAACGCATCGGTCTTAACTCGATTTTAAAAAAATCATAAAAAATAGAAAATATAATTATTTTGCAAAAACAATTATATTGTATCGTGGCAAAAGAAATGATCTTTCCGATTCTGCAGTTATTTTTTGTCTGATTTAAAAAACAAAAATCGGATGGCTGTTTAAATAACGTAGAGAATACCGAAAAATTTCACCCTCTGTTCATTCACGACGCTAGGCGGGAAAAATAACGCGCAGGGTTAAGACAATTATGCGTTTTAAGAGGTTTTTTAATTAATATCTTTTTAACTAATTGCAATATCGGAATGAAAAATAGTTTACGTCCTATTCTCAGACCTACTGAATATACGCACAAAATTTCATAAGAATCGGCCGCACCGTTTCTGAGGAGTTTGGTTACAAACACTGTGACATGAGAATTTTATATATTAGACTAGCTGACACACACACACACACACACACACACACACACACACACACACACACACACACACACACACACACACACACACACACACACACACACACACACACACACACACACACACACACACACACACACACACACACCACCACACCACACACACCACACACACACACACACACACACACTTTCTAGTGAATATTTTGGTAGTCAAATAAAAAATAACTAACTCATTTTAAGTGTGTGGGGATGTGGTATATGACTGAAAGAGAAATGGAAAGCTGTGAACGATGACGGCCTATAAAAGTTACAAAACACCAAACATTCATTTTTTTGAATTATTTGTACTTTCGTTATTTTAACTAATAAATTTCAAATTACATCTCTATCATAAATTATGACAATTAAAAAAACATTATCAGTCTCTTAGTGCAATGGTGTGTACGATATTTTTTTAGTGAGTCCATCTTTAGCCTACACAAACAAACTGGATGGCTTACCCATGCAAGAACATGCCACGTATAATGGTCCGAGTGAAAAACACGGTGTGTTCAAATCTAAGCCATAAACAGACTTCGTTTGGCCTTGAGACTTATTGATTGTCAATGTGAATGCCAATCTAATTGGAAATTGAATCCGTTTGAACTCAATTGGCACATCTGTGGGAATAATAGGGAATCGTGATAGTAATACATCTTATTCCCGGAACTTGCCATTCAAACAACGACCATTCAACTTCGACAACGTTTTCAATCTATTTTTTCATGACTAATCACGTGCCATTGCACAGCCTTGGTGGGTTCAAATTATGAAGCAAAATAACCGGAGATCCAACCTTCAGTTGTAAATGATGCGGTGGCATGCCTGGCAAATCCAATGAGCTCAAAAAAACCCTGCTGGATAATTTACAGCTTCGTGGGTATCGCAAATTGTGCATCGATAGATTTGTATGACATCAAGTCCCCAGTCAACAACTGTTTCCTACTGAATGTACGCACAAAATTTCAAAAGAATCGGTCTAGCCGTTTCGTTTATCTCGTGTCACTTATATGAAATAACGATAACGAAGTAAAAAAAGATTAAGTTTTTTGCAGATATTTTAGACTTTTTTGTTTTATAAACAGTGCAATATATGAATTTTTAAATTAAAGATATGTACAAAAAAAATGAAAAAAAAACAAACTTTCACTCGCCAAATTTGGTGATTTTTGATTTGCTATAGACACCCATCTTGCTATTGTAACTCTCATGAGCAGGCCGATTTGGCGGGCAGAACAAAGAAAAGTCACACATCTGGCGCGAAACCGATTTTCGACGCCAATCGAAATAAACGGCGAAAAAAGCAACACACAATACAGGGGTAAAACAATTACGCGTTTTAAGGTTTTTAATTAATATCTTTTCAACTAATTGCAATATCGGAATGAAAAATAGTTTACGTCCTATTCTCAGACCTACTGAATTTACGCACAAAATTTCATAAGAATCGTTCAAGTCGTTTCGGAGGAGTTTGGTTACAAACACTGTGACAGGAGAACTGAGGTTTGTCAGTGATCTTTGTCCTATTTTTTGTTTTTTGCAAGATTTATTCTTGAAAATAATTGTTCACAAATATAGGCACTGTCAAAAGCTGAAGACATTAATAAAGCATGAATGGGAAAATTAGAATATTTTTCGCGGGGTAGGTAATCTTTATATAATTGCTGTATATATATATATATATATAGAAACATATTCCTAAATTTTCTTTTAGTTTAATGCTACTTTGCATTTCAATGCACTCGATTTGAAGGCTATTTATTTCTGGAGAAAATTGGGTAGAAAATATGTGGAAAATATAATAAATCAAAAACTAATGCATCATATTTTGCAAATTACAATGCAATTGCATATTGCAATGTAATATACTGCATATAAATATTGTAATTCTTCAAAAAATTCGCCGTAGAGTGGATACATGCATAATTCAAAATTTAAATTCTCATGGCACACCAAGTTGTTTTATTTAAATTTTTATTTCAAAATAAATGTCAATGAATCGATTATATATGAAAAATATTGCAAACATTTATTTTTTTTAGTAAAAATGTGTAAATTTAAATTTTTGATAATTTGCGTTTGGGCCGCACTTTAGACAAGCATGCTTTAGAGATAACGTAGAGATTTGCCTTCCCCACCATAACAGATGTCTGTGTACGACATTGCTGTAGTTTGTTGATGATGTTGTATTTGCCTCCTTACGTTATCTGTACAACCTCTTCAATACGTAGCACGTTTCACTTATTGTTGATATATTATTCTATGCAGTTGTGAGTGCATCATATGTGTTGGAGTTTATTGAATTTGATCGTGGACGAAATGTACTTTTATGGGGAATGCCTCCATTATTAAGGTAGTCGAAATGTTTGATGCTTTAAACTGCACGGTACCCAAAATTTTTACCGCGTGTAAGAAAACTGGAAAAACTACATCCACTAAATCACAGTGGAGACAGAAAACGTTTGTTGAGGGATCATGGCAGATTATCATTAAAGAGGATTGCGATGAAAAATGAAAGGACTACAGCCTCAAAAGTGATTACTGAGTTGAATATTACGTTCACAAACCCTATCTACACCAAAACAGTGCGAAAGGAGCTCCATAAGCAAAGCATTTCAGAATGATTTGCAATTCTTAAACTGCTCATCACAAATCAAAATTTCTGTAAAAGGAAAAAGTAGTGCCAAAGTTAAAACATAAACTATATTGTACGATGGAAGGATCCTCTGGTTTGATGAATCCTGATTCACATTATTTCCGTCTCCTTGGTCAGCTTACGTTTGACGATTGTTGTCTTGACCTTAAAAGTGAGGCTACTTGTTTCTAAGAATGAGACATGACGATTGTTTGGTCATAATTATGTAAGCTATATCGTACTGACACATGGGAATTATCATTAATCTACAAGGTCCCGTTATTTCTAAGGATTATGGCCATTTTGGCGGGTCCCATAATCCATGTAAAAACCTTAGTTTCTTAATGGTGATGCCGTATATAAGGCAACAAAGCTCTTCGTTCACTGTACTCGCGCCATCCTGTATTAATTTTTTGAGCACGAAAATGAATTGTCGCGTTTAACAGACCAACTATGTTGACAAATTTCAATATTATTGAGCTTTTATGGTCTATGGAGAGAATTTTGATTGAGCGTTATCCGTCTCTATCATCGTAAGCATCGGTCGTCAAACTTTGGTTAAAGTGTAGTATAGGGGGGGGGGATACTGGCAACCAAAATCGATCGCCAAGCTACTTCACTTAGCAATAGGTGCCTGGAAGCCAGAATGAATTCAAAATCTCACCATAATATCTACATAAAAATTGCCAAATCGAAAAAAAAATCGCCATATCGAAAGGCTTCCCCCCCTCTATACTACAATTGAGCCCAAAACTTTTTGATCTTAAATCCTGTGGTCCACTAATAGAATTTGTTAAGCGTTATACAGATTTATGAAAAAATTGGGATCTAAAAGAACACATAGAATGTACTTAGTTAATAAAATGAAACTATTAATTGTAACCAAATTATGAAAGCTATATTAATAAACCATAATAAAATAAACAAAAACTATAAAATCAAAACAATTAAAAAATGGTATAAGTATCTGAAACTTTTAGCATTATACATTCCTAGTGTGATGGATGTGTGTGTGTGTGCCGTCTTATTTGAAATAAGATTATGGATATTCGGATCCAATGTTGTTACTGCAAGACGGAGAACTGCATTTATTTTAAGCTGAGATCGGTATGCTGTTTTGATAGCTGTGACAGATGATAAGGCCTTTTCACATAAATAAGTTGTGGAGAATTGAATCAGAATTTTAATCGCCTGTTCTCTAAGAAAAGGGTAGTTTTTATTTAAAGCTAAAACTGAGATCTTGATAAAGATGAATGAAATTTTTTAAATTTGAGAGTTTCGTCGGACGATAGGTCGATGAGAAGACTAAAGAAATGCAGAATATTATTTTGCTTTTCTTCACTCATTATGGGTTTAATTTATTTGAATCTAAAATAGAAAAGCGAAGGAATTTAGAAAAGTCGAACTAATTTTATCCCAATAAATATCAAATAAAAGAAAATATGCACATGGTTAAGATTTAAGATCATGCTTATTTAAAAAAAGAAAAACCCCAATATATAAAAGAAAATACACAAAAACTTCCTTAATAACCCAACTAATATATTGAATATATTTTATATTGAACTCAATACGTCCATAAGCCAACCTTTAAATGCTTCAACTGATATACTTAAGCGACATACAGGAGAGTGAAACATTAGAACAGTGCAAAACGAGACGAGACAAAACATGTAGCTAAAACAGTGCAGCTACAGCAGTACGACTTATTTACCTTGGCGTTATTCTATGAGATGGCGTTATTCTGTGAGAAGTAGCGTTTGTATAACTTTTCACATATTGTTGTGAATTGAACCATGTTTCAATGCATCTTAAAACACAACTTAACGTGATAAGTAAGTATATTTCACATTTTCAGCGAAATTTTCTCGCGGACCACCCCTTCGGTGACCGTTGGTCATAAGCGTCCCTATTGCAGGAAAAATGAAGTAATGTTTCCTTTAAAAACATGCAGTATGTGTATTTATCCATTCCAAGAAGACTACAAACTATTTTGAATATCCCATTTTTGTTATCCTATTCCTATGATATATTTAACATAAAAGTGTTTTTTTCCCCGGTTTTTCCATATTTTTGTCTAACTTCTCTATTTATATATTCATAAATAATTTTCTTTACATACTCAAAGCATTCAAGTTATTTCTAAGTTTTTAAGATGTTTCTGAAACATGCTTGATTTGATGTAAAGCCGTTTAAGAAAGATTGCCTCTATATTTTTTTCCACAAAAAAGTTTATCTTTATCTCTAAAACTTTTTTTCAGAAATAACATTTGCAAAAGATATTTCTTTATGAAAAAACTAAAGGGAATAAATTAATTTTATAATGTATGTCAAGAAATTAAAAATGTTTACCAAGAGTAGAGTATAGATTCTACTTATATTTCTTTAAATAAAATGCTAAAATTCGGATTAACAATAAGATTGCTTTCTGAATATTATACTTTTCTGTTTAATGCACTGATTATGACAGATAGTAAACCTACTATATTCAAATTATAAAGAATAATATATTTGTTTGTTATAATCTGCATGAGGGGTGGTAAAGATAGGAAAAACACAAAGATAAATTTAAATTATACTCACCTACTTATCAGCTATTATCTCATTTTTGTTTCATATAAGATCTCCCAACCTTCCCAAAGATGTAAAATACAGCCCAACCTTTTTTAAAAGTACGTGTTATTTATTAACACTAGTAAATATTCAAAACGGTATTGGTTATTTGTGTTATTTTTATAGGGATAAAGTTAAAGGGATTTGTTTCTAGCCTTTTTAAGAGTAAAGAAACTTTCGATTGGTCAAAACGTAAGGAAAAAATTTAGGTTTTTAAACTGAATCGTTCTAATCAAGAAAAATAAATATAAATGTCATTTATATTTTTTGCTGACTCATTCCAAAAGAGCGTTGTATAATGCATGTTAAATTATTTCTGAAAGATAAAACTCCTATTTTCATTTTAGTATTTTATAAATGAAGGATTTATTACTTTTTAATTATATGTAATTGAAATAAATAAAACAGAATTCCAAACGCAAAATAGGTTAGGGTTGGGAAATTACTTTATTTTCCTATATGAGTTATTTTTATTTATGCAATATTTACTATAGTTAAATACTTTAAAAATTAAACAAAATACTAATGATTATTTTTATAATATCAATATTACAATACACTGGTGTCCGAAAGTTAAGCATAATTGATAATTATGTGAATAAAGAAGGAACTGTAAATCAGAATGGCGGGAAACGTGATATGCGAGTGTAAAATGGCTATAAAATAAGGAAGCAAATCAAAAGAATGATAATAATTAATTTTGTTATCCAAAGTAGCAGTTTGAAAGAAAACTGAGCATAGCAAGGATTCACACTTCAAAGAAAAAATGAAAGAAAACATTAAATAAAATACTGATGCTGCAGTTTAATAAGGCGTGTGGTCACCTCTGACAGCCAGGCACGCTGCACACCGATTTACCATACTTGCTGTGAGATGATGAATGAGTTGTGGGCTCAAACGGTTCCAAGCTTCTTGGAGAGCTCTCTTCAGTTCTGTAACGGAGCTTGGTGGGCGCGAAAAGACTGCAATTTGTCTCCCGAGAATATCCCATACATGCTCGATAGGATTTAAACCAGGGGAGTTCGTAGGCCACGACATGCGCTGGATGTTTTCCGTTTCAAGAAAGTCATCAATCAGCACCGCTCGGTGACATGGCGCATTATCATCCATGAATATGAAGTCAGGACCGACAGCACCTCGAAACAAGCGAACATAAGGCTCAAGAACTTCGTTTCTGTATCTTTGAACAGTCACAGACCCCGTGTCAAAGAAATGGAGGTCTGTGCGGCCGTCCATCATGATGCCTGCTCATGCCATTGCTCCCCTTGATGGAAAATGATGTCTTTCCGTTATGTTTCTTGGTTCAAAACGTGTTCCACGTTCTCTCCATATCGTTACCCTCCGAGAATCACTACTCAGACTAAACCGGGACTCGTCACTGAACATCACGTTGGCCCACTCTCCCAGACTCCAATGTTGATGTTTCAAACTCCAGTTCAAACGAGCGCGTTTATGCGCAGACTTGAGGGGAATGAAAACTGCTGGTCTTCTGGCATACAAGCCAGCGTGATTGAGTCTCCTGTAAACAGTTTGTCTCGAAATTCGTATTCCTGTGGCGACTGTGAGCGCCGAACCCAGTGCTCTAGCAGTCTGCCCCTCTGACGTCGCGCACTTATTACCAGATATCGGTCTTGGCGAGGGGTTGTGACTCTTGGTCGACCTGAAACTGGTTGTTGGGTAACATCTCCTGTTCTTTGAAACCTCTGCCACAGTCTTGAGATCACAGACTGGTCCACATTCAGAATTCGAGACACTTCGTTTTGTGATCGTGAGGATTCCAGCATTTCAACGATTCTTCCTTTCGTAAACATGTCCAATTGGCGTCTTTGTGCCATCATTCACCTTGTTTGATGGTTTACAGAGTTCCTTCGCACAGCAGTTGCACGAAACTTGTCTGAACTACCTATGATGCGTGAATCGGTTTCCCCGCGTTCTGACATGCGCCAGTGTTTCACGCAGGACGTAGTCGACTGAAAAGTTTTGCATAAACCCAATGTTTCTTCTTCACCCAATTAATATCCGCAAGAAATTTGGAGTAATTTTACGAATATTTACTCCATGTTTTTCACATTTTAAGATTTATGCTTATCTTTTGGACACCAGTGTAGTTAATGAAATTAAAAAAGATACAATGATAAATTTTTAGTTCATAAATGTAAAATTAAAGACAACTAAGTTATTTCATCTAAAACTGAATTATGTACTTTTTTAATGCATAAATATTATTTTTACGTAAGATTTGGGAACTTTTGTAGTTAAAATATTATTATAAAAAGAGAGTTTTCATATAAAACCCAAAATAAGCACGTTTTAAAGCTTTAATTGCTATATTTTAGTAACTGAAACATAAAGGAATGTATATATTTAGTTTATAGAGATTTCTCTGAGGAGCATCCCGAACATGCAATAACTGGAAGTTTTAAAATTATGAAAAAAAAAATGCTTTAATAGATGTATTGTATTAAGGTAAAAAATTTGGATGAATTAATTCTAGCAGCAATGTTAAACAACACATTAACAGAAATTTAAAAATTAGAGAATAAGGGATTAGTACAAAATCTACTATTAATAAGGTTTTTTCTTTAGGTGTCTATAAATTGTATTTATATTCTTTAGAATACAAATACAACTTTTTAATAGATCTTATGAAATAATGAAACTAATTATGTTGTCATTTAAAAGAGTATTCAAAATACAATTACAGATTT
The DNA here is from genome assembly GCA_019973975.1 of Trichonephila clavata. Lineage (NCBI taxonomy): Eukaryota > Metazoa > Arthropoda > Arachnida > Araneae > Nephilidae > Trichonephila > Trichonephila clavata. Next base: position 192,031 of record BMAO01021655.1, on the reverse strand, counting down.
ACAGAAAGATTGCGTCGTTGTTTATATAGATAAGGTCCCTGATAATAATGCCATTGCATGTAAATATTATCATTGTACTATGCTTAATAAGTGTATCTAAAACAATAATAATTCTTTTTGTAAATCTGAGCTGCAAGATAGAGAATAAAAGTAATGGTAGTTTGGATTTCCAAAAAACTTGAAATACATCTATTGGAAGTTAAAGTCCTACATATTTCTTTAATTCTAAAAATTTAAAAGAATTCTATTAAATTTCGTAGTGCTGCTAATGATTTAAAAATGTACATAACTTCTGGTAAATTATTGCGATTTGTTTTACAAACTATTATAAATAATCTCAAAGATAAAGCTATTATTAAAATAGTAAGAGCAAATCCCATTAGTTATGTAAAAGACAAAAAAAAAATAACTTTATAGATATGATCTAAAGATCTATTTAACTCTGTACATATTATAAAGGTTATTTTGGAAAATTGTAATAGTAATGGTCTAAACAGTGGTATAAAAAATTTGAGAATTGTATAATCAATTAATTTAGTTCTTAAAGAAAATTATATTAATTATAATGTCAGTATATATAAAAAATTAATGGCTTACCACAAGGTGGAACTTTTATCAGTCGTTAACTGCAATTCGTATTTATATTTTTATAAAAAACAAAGTATTGATAATATTGATTTATATCTACTTAAATACATTGATGATTTGATTATTTCTGATTAAAATATTTAAATACATTGATATATATATAGATAGAATGAATGAGCATTCGATATTTGGGGAATGTATTTCAGTAATATCTCATCTGAAGTTAGAACGCAATGCTCAGAATGGTATTTAAAGTATCCAGATTTGGAAACTTCCGTTTGTATTTTGAATCAAAATAAAGTTTTTCATGGTACCTCCTCCTCATGTTGGTTGAGGTGGAGATCTCGCTGATTGCTGGGGTTTCTGGGGGATCCAATCGCAGTAAGAATTGAGAAGCCATTAAATCAGACACGAAAGATTAACTAATAGATAACTCAATAATTCACTTTTATTAATTTAAAGTTAAACCTGATAAGGAGATGGGTTGACAAGACATCTAATTATTAAAAAAATAAAGGGTACTTATCTAATGAGATGAAACCTCTGAAACTTACCAATGAGAAATTCTCTAATATCTTCTAATACCAAACATAATTCAGGACTATAATTAAGAATAAGCGACTAGAACTCAGACAATAGTAACGTGGCAATAAAGTCCACATAACAACTATTCTCTAGGTCACTGACTATTTATATGGTAAGCAGAGTTGATTTATTCCAGCTCAAAGTGCAAATGTGGCTGGACAGAATAAAACACGAGTTAGAGAGGATAGACCTCGCGGATAGCCCATTGTTACAAATTTTCCTTTCTTAAAAGAAATTATGTACTCTAATTACTATTGATTAAAAAAAACTCAAAATTTTGATTTGTTTATCAAACAAATAGCGAATTTATTGGAAAGGCAATATTTAAATCAGCTTGAACGAAATTAGCTACATTCATTTCCTTCAATGTATTTGATTTACAGACAATTCGAAACAGTATATATTCTTAGAAACGCTTAAAAATTAAATAAAATAGAATAAAAATTAATTTACAATTTAAATAAAATAAAAACAAACTCGTGAAAGAACTGTCGATTAAACAGGTTTTTTAGTGATAAATTTCAAGTAATAGTTTTAAATACTGTACAAAGATATGCAAATGATTTTTATTCCAAATATTATGATACTAAACACTGGTTTAAAAATTCGAGCTTTTATCTAGATGGTTGTTGTTTGTTCACCTACGACAGAGAAAAGTACTTCACATTATCGTTTCAAAAACATTTCTTATAAGTCTTATCAGGAAATCGAAAATAACTGCTGATTTCATTTATTAATCTCAGAGCTTTTATCTGAGACAAAGTTTTCGTATAAAGGTCAATTTGTAAAATATTCACTGGAGGATTTTTTTTATTATTGAAATCAATGTAGCGTAATTTTGATAAGATTATTTTTTCAGGTAAAATTTTCTGTGAAGAAGATCTAAAGAAAAGCATGTTATTACGATCCAAATCCTGACCATTCTTTCGAAGCATCATTAGCGCTTAAGTTTTAGCAAAGCATGCTAAAAAAATTTCTCTCGATACTTAAAATTTTTTTAGTAATCTAGAAAAAGCAGATAATTGTCTAATGAATACCACTGAATATCATGTTTTATTTTATTTTGATATTGAACAGGGGCGTAGCCTCCACCGCAGCAATGATAAGGGGCCCGCAAAATGTAAGCATAAAATCGTAAAATGTTAAGGGACCACAAAAGAGGACTCCCAAAGAATTTAGATACAGGGCCCACTAAAGACTAGCTAAACCAGTGATGTTGAATAGTAGTGCATTTGGTAGTTTCGTATTCGTCGGGTGTTTATTTTCTCAGCTGTGTATATTTTTATAGATCTTTGAATCTTTCATTCCCTTATTAAACTTTGTGCAGACATAATAAATCGCAATTTTCTGTTTGAAATGACAGATATGTATTGTTTACGGGTGAATATTACTCACCCAAGTTGATTTTATTGCTGCTTTATGAGGTATTATTGAACAAAAGAATCTTGATAAAGTTTTTCATTTCTATGACCAGACTTTACGCACCTGTTACTGAAAAATATTTGATAGACAACATTGAAATTTTAATATGAAATACTTGATTTTTAAGAACATGTGACTGCTTACGCCATTTAGTGAAAATACAACAGCAAGTTTAAGAAAAATTGCGTGATTAACGCATGCGTTTAGGCTTAGCTGTGTTTTAGATTAATTGATTCAACTACTTAACCCCACCAGTTACATCTACATAAAGGATATGAAGAGATATTGCCTAGTGAAATCTTAACCTGAAGGCTCTCTACTACATGTTCATGAATCAGATTGAAAATAATTTTAGAAGTTACAAAGCATATGAGAACAAACTTTTAATAGTAAAATAACCTTTTAATATTTCTATTTGTGATTAAATGAATATGAAATACGTACAAAATTAAAATGAAGGTGCACACATTCATGATACAAATGTGGAATAGTTATTCTGAGTAAAAAATAATCAATATACAAAGTAAACTATTTATTCACGTATGCATATGAACATGTGATTACAGTTAATGAATATACATTTGCGTAATAACACAACGCTTGAATATGAAAAGTAGTTTCAGTAGGGTGATTATACAGCATAGTGGTTTGAGTCCATTGGTTACTACAGATATAATCAATGCTAGGTTCATCAGAACAGTCAAAAAGTTGATTAAAAATGGGCAAAGCCTTTCCAGTATTCAATGTAAAATTATTAATGGAAGAAATTCCGTGATTTCCGTCAGATGTGTATTTCTTTATGTAATAGAATTAATTTAAAACATTTAAATCTTTTCGTCACGTTCGAATTGACATAAACAAGTGTGCAAAATCTTTTATTTTTCCTATAAATTAACTGGCACATCTTTAAAAAGGATTAATTAAATACTGTTTTAGCTTTTTAAATGTTGAGTTTTGTATGAAGGCTATTACGGCGCATGAATAAGTGTTAAACGGTCTCATTGTTAAAGCATTATTAATATAACAACAGCGCTTCTCAAACTGTGTGGGCACGCGCCCCTAGGGATACGTGATAACTCTACGAGCATGTTGAAAAGTCGAAAACAAAAGATTATTTAAAAAAATTATTGATTTACCGAAAATAAAAAAAAACAAAATACACATTTACATTAATATAATACACTTATAAATGTATCAGTACTGCACAACGTGTGTTATAATTAATTCAACAATACTAAGTTACGAACAAGTGTAATAATTATCAGTGACTCCCCATGGGCTTGTCACATATAAAATTATATACAAAAATTAACACTTATCTTGATAGATTGTACGGTTTATTATTAACCCCTTAACTTCCGATTAAAAGTTACGCGATTCACCCCCCCCCTCCAATGCCACCGTTTTTCCACGTAGTAGGCGCGGGTATGTGATGTATTGGGGGGGGGGGAAGAAAAAGAATACATAAGAAAATCCCCTGAAATAAGTACATCCTTCGAAAGCATTGTCAAGAGCCTTTTATAACATTCTAAAGCCTTCGGAATAATTTTTAATACTTTTTTAATAATCGGAAAGACGTATATATACGTCCGGGGCAATTGACGCTTTGGCTGAGTGAGGCATTTATATACGTCGGTGGCATTTAAGAGGTTAAAGTCGTATTGTAGCTTTAGCGTTAAAGAATAGCATTTTTGAATTAAATACTTTGTTATTATATAGAGAGAAGGGGGAGCGATGAAAATTATGATTGAATATTGGATCTGAAATATTAGGGAGTTTGAGAAGCACTGTATAACAAACTTCACATCTGTAAACTGACGTGGTTGTACTTAGTTACAACAATGTTACATAGAAAAAAAAATCGAAAATCTTGACTTTTTTTTGAAATTTATATAAAAACTCGCTTATTTGAGATTATTTTCTTACTTAAAAATAATCGATTTTAACACGCGTTCTTTTTTAAGGCGTGACTAGGAATGTGCATCTATTTTTGACAGCGTTGCAGAGAAAAACTTCCGTTAGAACTGGTGATCTTCCTTATATACAGTTACGTTTATGGATATGAATGCTGCTTGCATCCGGCCGGAACGACTTTCATTAATGAATTCTAAATCCCTTTACATATCAGATTTCTTTTCTGTAATAGTAAGCCGATTTCTGGCAGTTTTGAAAGTGAGTAAAACGATTATAACTAGAATTTGAGTGAATAGATTTGATGTGCTGAGTTAGAGAGAATTCTGGTAATTATTCAGCATAATGATGGTATACGGCTTTTAGAAACGAAATGAGATATGCACAATATTTTTAATGAAAGTTTTTAGAAAATATACAAAATTACAAATCTTGTATAATAAAAAAGCATTTAACGTATTTGGAAACGGGTTACTTCTTTTTTAATGATTTATTTTATTAACTGCAAACGCGCGAAATCATCAATAACAGGTGATGTTAGTATTGGGAACTTTGTTTGAATTACAAAAAATCGGAACGTAATTCAGCAAAACACATGTAATACAGAGAATTTTCACTCAAAACTGGTGAATTAGCAGAAATTGAATTGAAAACGTGTATTAATAACAGCTTGTATTATGACAGTTAATTATTAAATACTTTGCCTGCAAAATTTTTTGAATTCTTAATGAAGTTTGCAAATGTATACTTTGCTACTAATTCCAATGTGAAACTTCTTTTATACGATATATTTATACAGTTTGAAAAATTTCAGAAAGATTGCTGCAATTATTTGCAAGACAATTAGTTTGATTGAAGTTACTCGAATTTAAGATTTTATCATCTTTTTAAAAATTGTCTGGCATTAAGTTGAATTTTGCAGCCATGAGAAAATAATTTTTTTTCTGTAATGATGGAATAAAGTTCAGCGCTGTTTGTAAAAAAGGTGATATCCGTTTCATTTGAATCTTGACAGTAACCACTGTGGCTAGTGGTCAAGGTAACGAGCTCGTGACCGTCATTGTGAATTGGCGTCGTGTGTTGAAACCTAATGCCACTGAAGACTGTCGAGTTTCAAAGTCTTCCCGTGGAGGTGGTGGGAAAATTTGGAGAGGGGGAGTACCATCTCAGGTGTCATTATTGTCATTTGACAGTGGTCTAAATTTGCTAGGTCCGTCGCCAATAAGCCTCGTGCTGCTTCACAGTGCTATGCAAGTTAAATCAAATAAATTTTTAGCAGTTTTTGATTTATTGCAGTACAGCAGGGATGGGCAAACTTTTCCAGGGTACGAGCTACTTTTTTCTAATGTTTTTAAGATATTGCGGTACACCCAGTGACGCGGATGTGGCCATTCGCATTAAAATTGTATATTTTCTTTTTTAACACTTGTTTTCGACATTGTACCCCTCTATTAAAATGACAATGCTATTTTTGAACAAAAACTCAAGTAACACAAGATTGTCAAGATGAATGCTTGAACAAAACTATGAGTGACTGCTAGACCATGAAGGTATTCGATGCAGCGAGCAGAGAAGATACGTGAATCGATGAATCTGAAACCGACGTAAGTATGTACTTAATTTGTTCGCCACAGAGTCCGTGGGACATGACGTCAACACAAGAACCCAATCCCGTGAAAGCGCAGGATCATCAACATTTATATTCTCTTCTTTAGCCGGCGAGTTGGAAATTTCCCCCTACGGTGGCAGTGAACGTGTTGAGGGTCATCGTTTGCTTCCAATGATCCAATTCATCCAAACATTTATCGAATCATTTGATTATGTAAACATAGTCGCATCAATTGTGAAAAGTCGATTCTAAACTCTAGCTGGCATCAGTGTTCCATAAATAGGTTTCTTTTAGTAAGCATGTCTTACGTCTTAATAAAGGCGGCCACCTAAAAGGTCTTGGCGATCGCGATCGACTTAATGCCCATTTCAGCAGTACAGGATATTAAGCACGGAAAATAGTGGAATAAAAAGTATGAATCAAATAAAAAATAAAAAGTATATCCTTTACATTAAAAAATCCCATTGTGTTCTTGTTAGAAATCTAGGGTAACTGTTTATGAGTTCGAAAATTTCGAGAGCTTCTTTCTTTGATTTTGTCATACGAGTTCTCTAGCATGGACTATTCAATTATCTTCTAAAAAGGATTTAAGAAAAAGTTATGTAAAGGAAACGCAAGTAATATAAAAAATTTTAAAGTCAATTCCTACTTAGGTCAGCAAAGAAATTTTTTATTTTAGTTACTTTTTATTAAATAATTACAATTAATATAAATATGTATATACATAGAACAGAATCACATTATTAAGTGGCAAAATAGAAAGCGATTTTCTTTGAAATTTTCCATTTTCCTTTCTATGTATGGTGTTGGACTATTAAATATATTTTTGTTTGTTTTACTATTTATTGCTTATTTAAATTTAATTATTCCAATAAAATAGTATAGTAAAAAGGAATCACATTCTCAAAAATTGGGCTATCCCAGGTGGGATTCGAACCCATGATCTTTGGATTAGAAGTCCAATGTGCTACCCATTGAGCTATAAGGACACAACGAGCGGTTTTCCTTTTTATATATGGTGTTGGACTATTATTTTTGTTTGTGTTACTAATTATTCATTAATTAATGAATTAATATTTGAGAAAACTATATTAACATCAAGTGTCATCTACTACAAGTTTAAAAAATTGTATTTGAACTTGAATGGATGAATATAAAGTATTTTATTAACGTTTGAAAATTTGAACGATATATATTTATATATATATATAATAAAAATTTCTCTCTCTCTCTATATATAAATATATAGGGAGAGTGTGAACTAATAGTAGGAATTAAACAAATTGAAAATTTTTGATGTGTAACATCTTTACTCTCGGTTGCTGGATATTTGTTGGAGTGATTTCGTGAAAAGGGACGGAAATGCGTAACAGGAAGTCGGGGAAGCTCGCGCTGTTTGATTTGACCAATCAGCGCGCTTGGCGGCGTCTTTCCCGTACCCTCGGGTTGAAGTTCTGTTTTTTCTCCTTCATTCAAGAGGGGCCCCCCCCCCCCAGAGTGGTCTAAGCCGTGGGATCTTTGTTTTTGTTTTGCTTTCTCACTTTAGGGTCAGAGAAGAAGCTAAGTCCTTTAGCTGGATCTTGTAAAGATATAACCACGTCGGGTTCAACTCTAGTAGTCATATAGCGTCCAGAGTCTTTTTTATGTTGTTAAATTTAGCATTTCAAAATATTCGAATTCAAAAACTCGGTTTCGTTTTCTTGACTTTAAATTCCCTTCGCACATACCAGCAAGTACTATTAGACTTCATCCAGGATAAACTTGTGATTCTTACGCTCAATTGTCAAAGTCTCAGGGCTCGTTGTGTATGAAATCTGAGGTTATATTAGTATGTGTAAACTATATTAATAATTAAATAAACTGTTAAGCGTCTGACAAAGTTCATTATTCTTAAAAAAATACGAATAAGTAATATGGAATTATTCGAATAAATATTTTAGTGTATATCTTTTTCATACTTTGAGGTTAATTCCTGTCCCGGTCAATATGATATTTTTAATTGCCATTAAAAAAAGCTAACTAATTAATTACACGGGTAATTTTGATTTTCTCTAATACTTCTAATATTTAAACATTTACCAAGCTAATTAAATTTTTATGATTTTGTGATTTACAGAGACGGGTAAACCAGAGCAGAATATATGCGAGATTTTCGGCAAAAGAAACTTGAGGAAAAAAATTAAAAACTGGAAGAGTACAGCCGAAAAGAATTGCACATTATTCAACTCAACCCAGCAGGAATTTTCGGGGAAATCTATTTGTCAGTCAGGCAACTTTACGATTGTCCGCTCATAGTTTTTTTGAATGATGAACTCAAGCTCGAAATCAACACAAATCGAAATGTTTCGACAACTAACAGTGGTACTGTTATTGACGCTGTTTTTCAACAGTTATTAAATACTTTGAACTTTGAAATCACAAGTGTTTGTGTCATATTTTAGTTATCATAATTCTATTGTGTGTGTGTGTTTCCGCTTTTCCCCAAATTGAACAAGAATAATTATTTTTGATAAAAAATTTTGCATTACTCCTTGGGTTTATTAAATAAAATTGTAATAAAGATATAATTATTCGATAGAAAATTATTTCCAATCATACCCGATTCATTTTTTTCAGGATTTAAGTTACTATTGGCGTATTTACCACGATAACATGTCAGGTGTTATATATATACACATCATATGCGACTACTGTAAGACTCGTTCCTTTTTTTTATTTTTAATCCACATTTATAGTTATTTTTTTCTCTAATATCTTTTCTTCAGTTTCTTATGATTGTTTGAGGTTTGAGTTGTAAAAGTGTTTTTAGAAACTCTAAAGATAAATTTACAGCTTTTTCTGAAAGATAACTCTAAAGATAAATTTACAGCTATTTTGTAAATTATTGAATGTCGTTGCTGGAGGGATTTAATTGTTTGAAAAGAGAAAATTGCGTGCACTCTGCTTTCCGCTTTTGGTTCTACATATCACAGTAGAAAAATAGTTCGAGTCTGCAAATTGTTTAACAACTGAATACTCAGAATTGTGTCAAATTTAAAGTCATATATTATACCCCTGATTCTGCGATATGATAGTAGAGCGGTGCAAGCATTAGGTTCGCATTAAAATTTTTATTTACTTTTTATTTAATTGTAAGGAAGGAGAATACTTATACTTTACGTTGTCTATATTTTATTTTAATAAATATGTTTAAAAATACATAATGTATGTTATTTTAATAATTTTTATTTTTATTGAAGAAATAGTTATATTTTATGCTGTGTTTATTTTTATGTTAAGAAATATCTTTGAATGTGATGCATAATCAATATATAATAAAACTGTAAATATTTAAATTATTGACCTCTATTCTCTAATTCTGCATGCATTATTACGGGAATGGAACTGTTGCAGAAATGTTCTACTGTGTTGCACGCTGAATCATAGCGGTAGATTGGTCTGGCACGCCACAGCTGTAAGTTTGCCGACCCACATGTTTTAGAGTTTGTAATTCTTTAGTAAAAAAAGTAGCTTAAATGAAGTATTGAAGTTGTTAAATAAAAAGCATTATTATTTACTTGTAATAATGAACTTGTTACTCTAATATGGCAATGAAGAAATAGTTTTAAAAATAATTTTTTTTAATATTTTTAATTAAATTAATTGTATTAGAGTTTTACATGATTCTTGAAAAAACATTATTGAGACATTGGAATATTTTTTTGATTTTAACGATAATAGAAGGATATTCGAGTAACTAGTGTTACGTTGACAAGCAAAAAAAAAGTATACATCGTATTATTAAACAATGAAGTAAATTGTCCAAGGAAATTTGTAGTGGAAAAATCAAATTTTTTCTTTAAACGTAAAAATTGAAACTTCTAAAAATATTTGTATCAGAAAGAAAATACTACATATTTGAAATATATTAACTTATTTCCCTCATAAGTAAAATGTCTTTTTCACATGCTTGTGAAAAATAATTGGTGGCTCAAAAATCTTTTTTGTACAATATTTAAGTCGCGTTTTGTGAGAGTACCACTGAGACCATTGTTATTTAAAGCCGGTACATCAAAAAGACTCGAAGTGATTTGTTTTTACATTTAGTCTCCTAAATTTTTACTTTACAGACATCAAATATGACAAAGGTTACTAGTTTTTAAAATAATGTGAAGTATAGTAAGAAACTTCTTTAAAAACGTAGTATCGAATTCATTACGATTTCAAAATAATACAATAAGAAATAAGACCCTTTTTACGTGAATTTAGAAATATTCAAATAAGATACATTGATTGATTGTGTATTAACGTTTTACCAGAAGTAACACAAAGGGTATTGACGACGATCTCGTAATTTTGAGATACGATCAAGTGATAAGGACGACACCTGAGTTCCCACCCCATTCTCCAAACTTGCACACCACGTCAATGCTAGGATTTTAAGCCTCGATAGATTTAAGGTGCATGAACCTTAAGATTTTAATGAGTATTAAGTGGCATGTCTGTAACTAACGATTCATCACCTGTTACATGACTATGACCACTCTGTTATCGAAGTTGCTTGTAAAAATATAATTTTATTATTAATGATTCTAATGTCTTATGAATTACAAGACTTATTTAGTAAAATTTTAAAATAAATAAAGTAAACACATATCAAACAAATATCATAAATTTTAATAGTTCTTTCTCTAAGCTTCTGACACCCCATATCCATTATCTTTTTTCCTTTATTAAGTTTTATATTCAAAATTCTGGTCCCCTACTTTACATAGAGGGACTACTTGTTGGAAAATAAAGTTAAAATATTCGAATCTTTGTCTAATTTTATTACACACTAACATATGGAGACATTATTCTTATCAATATACGTATAGCTTTGACGAAACTGTTAAATAAGACTAATCAACAGTTAAAAATTAACAAATTTGTGTAATAAACAAAATGTTAAAACGGAAGGAAATAGCAACAAATAGATAGATTTTGAATGTTCTATCACCTTGAAGAATAAATTAAATGAAATGAAATAAATAAAACTTTAATTTTAAAACTTTCTAATGTAAAGATTTATTTATAAACTTAGTATTATAACATTATAACACAAATGCAAAATTTTCTACAAAGATTATCTTACCTTCTTGAAAAAATAAAAACACATTTTTAATCATTAATTGGATAAATTATTGATTTGTCATTTACAGTATCATATTCTTGTTGTATAACTCCATCAAAACTTTCGAGTGCTGATTTTTATTTGTTCACATATTTGAAGAAATTTGTTTCTCGTTTAATTTTTTTGAATTTTATTATTATTATATAGACTCGCGGAAATCTGATTTTTCATAAGACATTGAGTGTTCAGTCACTTTTTAAATTCTCAAGTGTTTATCATCGTTTTATTTGTAAAAGTAATGAATAAAAGTATATGAGAATTAATTACAGTGTTTGTTTTTCATTTATCTTTATTAATTTTCTTTCCAGATATTAGCTACACGTGCCAACATAATTTTCAGATCAGCGAGGAAAAAAATTGAAGAAAATAATAAAAGAAACCGAGAGTGTGACATAGCACGAAGCTTATTGTTTCAGCGTTGAGTTGCGAGGCCTTGAAACAAATAAAAAAGGTAGAATTCAAAACAGAAACCGGGAAGGTTTTCCGCAGTAGTTTTCTTCCTCAAAGGATGAGAAGCGTGTCGAAAGAAGGTCATGGCGCTGTCTTCGCTGACTGACCTACCTTATCTATATACGGTGTATTTCTCTTCTGGTTTTTAGATCTGATTTGATTCGTGAACGACCATGTCGGAGAAAAAAGACGGTATCGTTTTGGTAACAGGAGCTTCAGGGTTTATCGCTCTTCATATAATTCAGTTGCTTCAAAAAGAAGGCTATAGAGTACGCGGAACTGTACGAAATCTTAAAAATGAAGCAAAGGTAAAACCGCTGCTGAATCTATGTCCTGATGCTAAATATCCTTTAGAATTAGTGGAAGCTGATTTGACGAGTGATGCCGGCTGGGATGAAGCTGTCAAGGGGTGTCGCTATTGCATACATGTTGCTTCACCTTTCCCAAATGCACCCCCAAAACGTGAAGAAGATTTGATGATTCCTGCTGTTGAGGGAACGAAAAGAGTCTTGACTGCTTGTTCCAATGCAGGGACTGTGAAACGCATTGTTTTGACAAGTTCCATCAGTTCCGTCCATGGAGAATCCACTAACGAGGAGGGCCGAGTATACTGTGAAGACGACTGGAGTGATATCAATTCTCGTGCTTTGGATGCTTATGGTAAAAGTAAAACCGTAGCAGAGAAAACAGCATGGGATTTCATCCGTTCTCTTCCTCCTGAGAAAAACATGGAATTAGCGACGGTGAATCCGAGTTTGGTTATGGGTCCATCCATCAGTGGTGTTGTCTGTACCAGCTTAGAGATTATCAAGCGCCTTATGGATGGTAGTATGCCTTTGATTCCTCGAATGTACATTGCTATTTGCGATGTCCGCGATGTAGCTCGAGCTCATTTACAAGCCATGATTATTCCGGAGGCTGCCAATAATCGACATATTGTAAATTCTGGTCATTTATGGCTGCAAGACATTGCCCATATTCTACGAAACGAATTTTCTCCACAAGGTTACTTTATACCGACATGGCCGGCACCGTATTTTGCATTGTGGATTTATAGTTGCGTTGACAGTTCTACAAGACTTATTTTACAACGAATAAACCAAACGTATACATTTAGTAATCGTAGACTGAAAGAAGTTCTTAAAATCGAGCCTCGCAAAACCGATAATACCCTGATTGATACAGTGTATGGTATGATAGAATGTGGTGTCATTAAAAAATCCAAGCATTATGTAGGTAAAAAATGAGACTGTGAATATTATTGTGAGGCAACTGTGATTTATTTTTGAAGGTGCCCTATTCACGAAATATTTTTCGAAATATCACTTTATATTCTTGTTTATTTTGATTAAATCAATAAGGGAATTTGGAATTCTGTGGAGGTATTTGTATGGATATTAATGATTTATCATCAAATTCCAAGTTATATGATATGTGTGATAATTTTTATTATCCCATGTAATAAAATTTCCCTCATTATTATTAAAATGTTCTTTTCCAGAATTATACTGTGTTCCCTCAAAAAAAAAAGAATTCTGTACGCATTGCTATAGTATAAAACTGCTTTTTAATGTTGATTGTTTTTACTGTTATATTCAGCTGATGTATGTCTGTTTATACTATAGTACATTTGAATTAAATTTTTTGTTTACTATTTGTGAATAGTTATCGTCTATTATATAAAAGCAATAATAGATTAAATCTGAGTGAGTACAATGAAGTTTTTAAATATTTTTTATGTATATCTCTGTTTAAAACAATATCATTATGCATTGTTAATGCATGTTATATGATCTGTGACTTTAAATAACAGAAGATAATATGATTCTTCATATTCATGTGATTATACATTTTTTTTTTCATAATGAGGAAGTTATTTAAAAATTTTAAAATGGTTAATTCAAGTTATTAAGTGATTTTCTTGTTATATTTTTTAGCTTATTAGTAATATTTAGCCCATTTTAGCAGATAAGTAATAATATATTTTCTCTTACAATTATAGTTAACTGATTTATAATTTATTTATAAATTGATATGATGGGTCAGTGGTGAATTGGTTGTGTGAATTGATATGTTATAGTAATTTTAAAACCCTTTTTACGAAATGTTTTTCAAATTTTTTGAAAAAGCATCATTAAAATAAAATGGATATTGGTGTCCAAATATTCATTAGCATTTAATTACATATTTTTTCAGAATAAAAAAAACACTATTGAATTTTATGTACATAGTTATATGTATGCTGTAAATATAGGGAAAACAACATTCAGTAGTTAACTGGATATTTAAACTAAGTTTTATCACATACGTTAGTTTAAAAAAATTCTTTTAGCTATTGACTAAAAATGTTTGATTCTTAACTATGAATTTAATTAAAATTGTTTAAAAATCATTACAAATTTTATTTATTTATTTTTGATTAAAAATATTTAATATTCCTCAAATTCTTAAAAATATTAGACATGGTTGCTTTTGACGAACTTCATTTTTAGTGTAAAAAATAAAAACTGTCATAGAGGTTGAAAAAAAAAAAACAAACGAAATCTGTTTTATGCAGGTACAATTTTGATTTTTATCCACTGGTATTTTTAAACATTGTATGACGGAAAATTTTCTGAACATTTTAAAAGTATTTACACGTTAAACAACTCTAAAACATATTTTCTATACAAAACAATGTTAGCGTTTTATTATTGTTAGGTTTGACGCTTCCTTTTGCTGACACTCAAATTTCTAAATTAGAGAGATAGTTTCCAATGATTTTGTTTAATTAATTATTTTTATTTTTTTAAAATTATTTTACTATGACGTTATACATATATTTTTAAGCAATATTAATTTACGAGACATGGATATCTCTTTGTGACATTGCTTGAAAAGAACTATGTCTTTTAATTTAAAAAAAAATAATTTTTTTTTATGATTAAAAATTTTTTACATATGGAATTTAATTGACTATGAAAAATAGAAATAAAAATAATTTTACACATATCCTTAACTGTTATACTTCTTTATTAGAAACAAAGTCATTGGTTTAATTTTTTAAAAAATAAGTAACTTTTTCTTTCTTTCCTCAATGTACTGAATATGTGCTTAAGAGAGCGATATTTCATACTATATATTTTCAGCAACAAAAACATGTATTCATACTTTTTATTTAATATAGCTGATAATTTATTTTTTAACAAGCAGTAAAACAGTCTTTTAAAATTTCATAAATATTTTAATGACTAACAATTCTTTTCAGTTCTAAATGAATGCACAGCTTGAAATTTTTAATAAAAACTTTCGTATTTTTTATATTATTCTTAAAAGATATTCATAGATATTGATTTTAATGGAAAACAACACGAATTTTGAATTATTTACTTCCTAGATCCGAATGTGTATCATACTAAAAGAAATGAAACAAAGCAAATAAAATTTTTCGAATTGCTGTGTTTGCTTCTTAGGTTAAGCAGATCAAATATAATTGATACAATGAGAGACATTATGATTATAAATAAATCAATTGTTGGAGACTCTTGCTGAATAAATTGTGATTATATATAGCAAATTTAATTAAATAAAATACTGCTATTAGAGTATTTTATGGAATGCAGAATTATTATTATTTTCTTAGAAACAAACGTTATTAACTTGAATTATCGAACAACTCGACATTCTCTCTTTGAAGATATTTGTAAGATACTAAGATTGATGGGAAATATCAGTAATTATATATATATACATCATGGAAATTTAGACCATAAATGAAACACACTCATCCTCTGAAGCATTTAATGCTTCAAAGGCTTTAAAATTCACAGCAAACAGAAAATTTTTAATCTTAAAAATTTATTATCAGATTTCTTTGATACAAGTATTGAATTATTTCGTATACCATTTGGAATATAGCATTAAAATTTTACTTGAAAATAAAAATGGTATTTTTATTTTAAAATAATAAATAAATCATAATTCTTAATAAGCATCTACATATAAACCATCTGTGAAAAATTAATCCATGTAAATCATTCAGGAGTTTGTAAAACATTTGGATAAAATAAAACTATATATTGGATGATTTGTTTAATTAAAATCTTTTAAAAGTTTGTATTTTCTTTGAAAGAAATCATTAATTTTGTAACACATGATTCTAATTTTCATCTACTCTATTGAAATTTATTAAAAACTTGACATGATAACGTGGTCTAATAAATTTGAGCGATAGTTATTTTAGCAAAATGAATGACTTTTTTTCGTTGAAAATATTCAGACATGAATTCATAAACTTCTTTGAATTGCTCTGTTCCAAAAGTGTGTATTTACTCCTTATAAGCTTTGTTATCAAAATTTATTCGACAAGAACGAGGTATCTGGAAAAATAATAGTCCCTTACAAACTGTATTGAATTCATTTATTTATATTTATTGGAGTTCTTCAAGCAGAGTGATCTGAAAACTTTTTATTGTATCTCGGTTTACTTTTTTTGTATAGTTTCACAATACGTCTGTCTTATAATATAAAGTCTTTTAACTTCCCATTCATATAGCTTGTTTAACTAAAGTCGCATACTAGTGTGATACGGATCACATGAGACTTCATGGATCGTTGCATTTGTATTGTACATTCGACCTGAAAATCTTTATTTTTGAAGATATTTCAATGTCAAAAGTTCTTTCGCTTTGCGTGTAAGAACATGCAACAAAACTTACATTATTAGTAGACAAAAAGATTAATGATGAAAGGAACGATGGAGCAAAACTTCAGCTCATATGATGTCATTACATAGTCTGTATTTAGTGAGTGGTTCCATTTTATAGCAAACTTATATTTTTTTCAAGCGAGAAATATAAGTTTTATAGATAGAAGACAATACGGGGAGTAGTAGTAAGGAGCTATTTCAAAGTAATAAAAGTTATCTATCCGATGGAAATCAAGAATTAACCAATTCATAATTCAAAATGTCTAAATTTTTTCGTATTTTTGTATAGATAGAACACTTTATTTCCTTAAGTTAAAAGCTATAATTTTTTTTATACAAGGTACTAACTTTTTGAGAAGAAATTTCCTGTTCAGACTCTAAGCATTTCGCAGTAATACTTAGGAACCAAAATAGTAAATGATGTTCAAGATCAATTAACAAACTTTTCTAAATTTAATTTTACTATATTTGAACATATGCTTCTTTTTAAACGCTTTATTGAAAGAGAAGATGGAATTTAAACAAAATAGAGAGAGAGAGAGAGAAACGGCATCGACAAACTTTTTTAAATTTTAGTAAAGAGAAATATGCATGTATTCATATATTTGACACTTTGTTTTAAGTACAAAATGCTATATCTTTAATTTTGTTTAACAATGAAGAAATAAAGGAGAAGTTTATGGAAATTTTTTTTTATATTTTCGCAAATTAAATCATTAAAAATATTGCAAAGTATTACAAATATTTCTTTTTAAAGAATTTGTTTCAAGTGTAAGTTTCTTGAGTCTAAATGAAATAAATCAGAATCATTCTCGCTTAAGTCAGTAGTATTAGATGTATTTGATAAAGAATGACTAGCAAGTTGCGGTACTGTTGAAATTAAAAAAAAAATTGTGGTAAAAGCGTGTTCCGTAATATCCATATTTGTATTTTAATTTATGTGATACAGGAAAATATTGCTAGGAGATAAATGTGTGCATGATATTTTCGTCTACAGGCCTTGTTGACACACCGTATACTGTTCAGTTAAGGTATCCGACTACTTGCGACAACTTAAAAAAAAATGGAGATATGGGGATTTTTTTTGTGGTTTTTAGATTTGTTTAGAACATTTTAAGAAAAATATGGTAAAATCAAGAAGAGAAAAAGAAATTATTATTACTAAAATAAGAAAAATGGGTAAAAATTAAAAAAAAAAACATAAACGGGGCCCATTTTGTACCAAACATTTATGAACAATTTTTCAATTCTGATGTGCTGCTATATCATTTATTTTTGAAATGACCTTCAGGATAAGAGATATTTTAATTTTTACAAAAACTAGAGCACTTTATCTCAGTTATTATATGAAATTGCTTAAAATAGCAGTGATTATATTAAAATAACGGACTATAGATTTTGTGATAAAACAATGATTGATAAATCTGAAGGTTAAAACACTTTTATTATTATACAGCACATACACAAAAAATTTCAGTTAATTATTTACAAAACTTTTTTAACAATCGCGCCATCCCCGTTTGAGCATTTAAAAAAAACAAAACAAACAAACAAACATATTTTGAGTTAAACGCGTTTTAAAGTGTGACATCATATCTTGCTAAGAAAAATGGCACTGCTTTTACTAAAGCACTTGTAGTTTTTGTTCTATTGAACGGAAAATAATAAACTTGGTATTTTTATAAAGCTAATAAGATGGTTTATAAAATAAAATCATTAAAAAAGTGTAAATCTTTGGCAAAATTCAGAATTTTAGGGTAGTCCGACTGTGTTCGGAACCGTGATTTTGCAAAAGCGTACAAACGAATATTTTTGTAAAATTTAGAGTTACTTTGATTAAAATACACGCTTGCGCGCTCGCGTATAAAATTGTTTTAAGAATATTATTACAATAAAAGTTATTTTAATTGCAATTATTTTGGTTAAAACCCCATATATAGAATTACATATTTTCGAAACATTCTGCTTTTATGAAAAATATCCTATATTAACAATATTTTGTTTATAAATAGCTCAGACTTATGTACAGAGCCTGAACTAGTATTTTTGAAATATATTACTTATAAGTGGATGTATCCATATTTTAATATATCAAAGGGGAAAAATTTTAAGGAAAAAAACACATATTATTATTTTAATTGGTAGTAACTCTGAAAATAAAGTGAATTTTTCAAAAATTATAACCCAGGCTCTCTGGAGAAGTTTTAGCAATACATATAAACTAAATATTATTATAGATGCATTTTTCATAAAAAGAGAATGTTTTGAAAATAGATAATTCAATGGTAATTTTTTGTCAAAATATTGTATTTAAATAATTTTTTACTGGAATAATATTCTTAAAACAATTTTATACGTGTATTCTAATCTAAGTGACACTAAATATTTAAAAAAAATATTCGTTTGTCCGCTTTTGCAACATCACGGTTCCGAACGTAATCGAATACCTTAAACAATCACTTCATAATCAGTGTTACATAATTTTTCATTCTAAATAATATTTTAATTTACAGAAATTTTAGAAATATCACTTTTTAATATGAGCATATGATTAGAATAGGATAAGAATATCTTTTCTTATTATTTTAAGCAGAACTGTACAGAAGTTAAAACTGAATATGAAATTGTTCTTTTTTTTTGGTTTGACAAAAAGGTGGAAAGAGGAAAGATGAAATGAATAAAGGAATAATTGTTATTTTCAATGAATGAGAGAGAAAGTAAAATAATTTTTCTACATAAATATGAGTTTAACCTTACAAAATATATTTGGGCTATTTTCGTAATTCTGCTAAAAACATATTGATTAATCAAAATCAAAATTATGTTTAAGCTAAGTGAAACAAAATATAACATTGCTTATAATAAAATTCATGAATTATCAAGCGTTCTGTGTAAAGGAACTGATGCATTCTATGTTTCTGTCAAGACGGAAAAATTTCTTTCTTCGACGGGGTGTGGAGGTTAAGAGAGTGGGGTGCAGGCTCTCAGATGTCCTTGCCACTTGACTGAGGCTCAAAGTTACGAGGTCCGCCGCCAATAACTCTCGTATTTGTACAAAGTGCGACGCTAATAAGCAACCAAGCAATCGAATAATGAATTATCAATTTTTAATAAACTAAGAAAACTCAAAGGCATTTATTTATTTTAAAATAACTAAAAAAAAGAACAAACGTCAGATAACAATCTTTATGGTTATCGGAATTTTTTTTTTCAAATTAATTTTTCTTTTAATCTTGAAATATTTTAATTTAACATTTAAATCACCTTTTTTGGTTTAAAAAGAAATTTTCCTGGTTTTAAAATAAATATAAAATTTTCTAGGTACTAAAATTAGATTTAAATTTGGAACAATAAAATGAATGGACTCCCTTTTGATCTTTGACACGATGTATTTTTTTTTAAATTTCGTTCGCTTAAGTTGTTTCTAAATTTCTTTATAATTTAAATTTTTCTATTAAAAAATGCTATTTTAGTTGTTTTTTGTTCAGATTATTCCAATTATTTAATCCCCAAAATTTGTTAAGTTTGAAATTATACTCTAGAAACACATCTGAAGTTTTTTTGCGTTGTTGAAGAGATAAAGCAGAGCTGAAAGTAAAACATTTGTTTTAGATTGCATTTAATCACACACACACACACACACACACACACACACACACACACACACACACACACACACACACACACACACACACACACACACACACACACACACACACCACACACACACACACACACACACACACACACACACACACACACACACACACACACACACACACACACACACACACACACACACACACACACACACACACACACCTCTACTATAATTACTACTGCTAATAACAATGTCCTTAAGAAATGAACAGAGTAACAGAACGCAAATTAAAGTAACCAAGGTTAAATTTTATGATCGCTTACGTTTTTTTAGCGAGGTGAATCCCAATGTAAACAACAACAAGGAAATCGGTTGTTGTTCATAATGATTAACAAATAAGGCATTTGTTGATCAGAGTATATTTTCGGATAAATAAATTTCTAAGAATATGTGTGTTGAAAGCTACATTGTACAACTAATTAAACCTCGCTATTCAATTATTATTTATCGTCTGTGCTCACATTTATTTGTAAAGTAATTTAGTATTAAATTTCTTTTGAAATATTTCATTTGTGGTTTTATACAATGAACCTCACGAAGGATATAAACAATTTTCTTAGATTCTATTTCAAATGAATTAATATGGAACTGTATCCTTACGGCTTCTTCAATAAATTATCTATAGTAGCTCCAACACAACAATCCAAATATAAAGACAAATCTTCGAATAAACATGCATATTTTGAATGGAACTGCAAAAACAAGATGCTTGTACAAAAAAGTAAATGTGTTGTACCTTTTTCTTTTTTGAGTTTTGGCAACAGATTGAAGCACTCTTGAGCAATTTAAGATTTTAAGTCTTAAAAAAAATTTGTCCATGTTTTATACAAAATGATTATGATATAATGGAAAAATATTATTTATATATATTTGGAGAAGGTAAATATTTCTGTATATTTATATAAAATATGTGAAGTGGAATGCTGAGATTTGTGTGAAATAACAAGACGAGTAATCCATGTATTTTAAATTACCATAAGAGGTGAAATAGGCTCAGATTTTTTTTTGAATTATCAACAATAATTTTCATTACTTTAGGTGACTTCAGATATTAATTTATCGTTAAAATTATATGCTATGCCTATACATATTAATATTAACGTGAAAAACAATGTTGGAGGTGTTCGTTATAACAAATGATCAGCAAGAAAAAACTCTTAACTATTCTAATTATTAGACGAGAAAAGAGTTTATGAAATTAAATATATTTCAGGAGTTAGTTTCTTAAAAGTGCTAAGACATAAGGAAATTTATATATTTTTATAGGATGTTATTTATTTAAACTTATTAAAAATAGAACAAAAATGATTTATCTCATTTGAATGTGATTACATTATAGAGTTTTGCGGTATAACAACAGAATAGTATGCATTAAAATTTTGCAAATTTTACATTATTTACTAGTTACATAGTTTGGACAGTGATTATCAACCACTGTGCCGTGGCACTTTAGTGTGTCACTAATTTTTTAAAAAAAGTTATTAATTCTACTCGGAGGAAAAAATAAAATCCTAAGCTAAATCGTTCTTAGAATTCTTAAGTAACTAATTATTCTTTAAACACTTTGTTGTCTTTGTCGTAGGTATTTTATTTAACACTGAAAGTTATTACCATTAACTATTTTGCATAGTACATTACAGATAAGTAAAATTCTTTTAAGCTTATTTTACTGTTAATGTGCCACCAAATTTGAAAATTCTTAAAAGTGTACCACAGAAAAAAAAAGGTTGAGAATTACTGAACTGGGATTCAAATAGTTTAACAACAGGCTTGTTGCGATACAGGAACTACCTTTGGTATAAAAAACCTAAACTTGGTTATTATTTTATGCATATAATATATAAAAACAAAAGAGGTCTAAAACTGGATTATGCTTCAAAAAAAGCGTTTTGAAGAATTAACAAGAACAATGTTAAATAACGCTTGATAAAATTGTTATTAGGTTATTTTCTCGATAAGTGTTCTTACATGTATTTTTGTAAACTTTTATCTTAGTGTTATCAAGTGCACGATTTATCTTTAGCAATCTTTTAACCGTAAGAACAATATCCCATTCTTTTAGAGGTAAGTCCATTAGATATTCAGTCAATTTGATATGTTAGAAACACAATTAAGTGACTCTTATTTTCTCTGAACATAATAAATCAATTTTTGCAAATACTTTTCTTCTACTTTTAATGATCTTACAGCAATTGTCCTGAAAATAATTTGAGCTATTTTGAATGCTTACAGGAATTGTATGATTAAAATTTTTTTTTTCTTAAGTGTTTTCCATACTGCGAGGACTATCCTGGAATCAACTTATTTACCCCTTGCGTAGCATGTAACTACTAGTGGATACATGCTATGCATAGGACAAAATCCCATTGTAACCGCATGGAGATACATGGTTTATTTAGGTGTACAACCAGTGTAACCAGCATAGGAAACATTATGAGGTAAATTTTCTTTTATTGGGATTGCGTAAAATTACAAAAGTTAAGTCACAAAATGTCAGGGTTATAAAAATTGGAAAAATAAGGAAATTAAGATTCAAACTACAGATCTTTGTGAAATTGCTCAAAATGTTCCTTGATACAGAAAGCTTTTCTATACGTGCTATATGAGTGTGTTGCTATTTTTGTGTGTTTGTATTTCTTCATCACAAATAGATAAATCCGTATCAGAGTGACTGTCGTATTCATCGGTTTCCGGCAAGTATTCTCATTCAGTATCACTTTCGTAGAAATCCAACGACTATTCCCTATTGGAAAAGAAAAGTAAAAGTAATACTAATAAAAATAGTTATAAAAATTTAGAAAGTGAAACGAAGCACAAACGAACTTGCACCTTAGTCAACGTTAAAAAGAAAATGAAATGTGCGTTTTAACGTCAAAACGTCAAGGTCAGATTTCTGGGGATACCAGCAAGATCAATCTAGTACTCAAAGGGTAAGGTCGAACATTAAAGCTGTGACGGATCTATACGGGTTTATACTAATTTCTTCTTTTTCCCTTTCAATCAAAATATTTATTTCAACCAACCTTCATCGAGAAACAAAACGTGATTTATGTAAATAAGGAATATTATATAAATTCGGTTTTCGCGAATTGAAGCGAGCGGAGTGAGAAGTCAAGTTAAGTAACGTAAAGTGAAGAGAGTGAGAGGTCGACACGTAGTTGTTGACAAGTTAAGCGAGGTTGATACGTTTGATGTGCGAAAAGAGAAGTGGATTTGAAGATTGAAAAGCATTGAAATTAAATATTACGGAGCGTGGAGTCATCGTCAATTCCTCCAGCAAACGATAGTGGCTGAAGTTCGTCGTGCAGGAACCGAGCATTAAAGCCTAAGGTACAGTAATTTTGATTAAGTAAAATCTGATTATTAGTGTGCGGCGTAGTTGTAAATATGTGCGTTTAAGCTATCTTAGATTCAGTTGAGGTTCTGTAATATTATCCCCCCCTTGTATATATCTCACCTCTGCACTCTACCATAGTTTATATACCTTAATTTGAGTTGTGTTGTGTCTGTTCTTAATAACTGATAAGAATCAATAAATCAGTTTGAATTGGAATAATGTCTTTGGATCATTTAGTTCCTCTTACACATCTAGCCGGGTTTTCAGATAGACAGGAAGGTAGGAATGTAAGGGGTGACTACAGGTCACCACAAAGCAACTCCAGGCTTTTGACAACAAGCGTTATTTTGATCCACAGTCAAGTGATGAGAACGACACCTAGCTCTCCAAACTTCCACATCCCACCATCTTGAGTATTTTGAACAATGACTGATTTAGCCAAGCATTTCAACCGCTATACATAGTGGGTTTTCTGGTGAACCAGAACTCGAGTTCGTGACTACAGAAAGAAGTCTGCCGGCCGGGAGTTTGCAACAATCACTTCTCAACTAACACTGATATACAACAACCGATTCACTGAAACCAGAAAAAATGATCCATTAATCTAATCGAACCATCTGAATCCGAGGTATTTATCACCAAGAATATACTTAAGATTTGGAGTACCGAGGGTAAATCCGGAGTGCGACTCCAGAAAATAGAAAATGAGAGCAAATAAATAGAATCCTACGAAACACTGTTACATAAATAAGAAACAAAAATACTTTTACTCAGATCGAAGTAATAATACACATAAATTAATCAACAAAAAGATAATCAAATGTAACAACTTTATGTTTTGACGGTTTTATATCAAAACAATTATTTATTAATTTACTTATATTTAAGTATTTAAACTAACAATTTTCTACGGATATCAGCGATTAAGTAGATATTCTTTTTTGAGGCATTGTGAAGGAAGTGCGTAGCATAATTTTTAAAAAAGTTTAAACTACATTCGCTTACTTAATTTTTACTGTTATTTTAAGTTACGTTTGGCGGAGAAATTTGGTGCGCTTCATTTTAAAAGTAAGCCTTTCTGTATAAGAACTTATATCAAATGTCAGCTGCTCAGTATATTTTCATTAATCTACAAGTTGTATATTTATAGATAATTATAATAAGGTAACTCGCGGTGCGGGGTCCTTCTAGCCTTCGAGATCCCGGGCATACGCCCAGTTGACTGACCTTATGGACGCTACTACCTGTAATATTTTATTTAAACATCTGACATGTTTATCAATAGGCAAATAAATCATTTATTGTTTTTTTTACTTAATACTAGTCAAGGCAAGTGAATACTATAAAATTTGTTAAAGTAATAAATACAACTGTTAACTAATGTGGTTCATAGAATGCTGTTAATTAAATATTTTAAAAAATCAATGTTTCTCTACAAATATTGTTGCTTGTTTTATTTTATCAAAAATTCAGTAATAAATGACACGAAAATAAATTTTTAAATAGAATAGAGAACCACTATTTTGATTTAGTTTTGAAATAATGAAATGTATTTTAAGTTTTCTACGAATATGTTATACTATACGAGTTTATAGAAATATTTGTAACTTCTGAAGTATTTAATCTGTTTTCTTCGAAGGATTATTATATATTTTTTTGTAAAAAACATGAACAAGAGAGAGAGAGAGAGAGAGAGAAATATAGACATTATATGAGTTAATGTTTATTACAGTCGCACTCTAAGACAACGCGAGGGCTATTGATGTAATGTCCAAATGAACCGAGCTCACCCGAAAAGGGCTTAGAGCTGCAAACGTTTGCACGGAAAACGACCCCCCCCCCACTCAATCTTTATTGAACAAAGTCTTTTAATGATCTTGCCTGAGCACCTAAAGGTGTCGGAGTATTGGAAGGAAGACTAGTCATATTTCAAAAACAATCTAATTTATTCACAATATTAACCACAACTCAAATTCAATCGATCAAGGATAAGAGATGTGCCCAATTAATAAATATGAAGACAATTAACGAGGTACGCGAGACATGAGAAGACTTTAATGTTTAATACACTTACTTGATTCAATAGCTCTGACTTTTTTGCTATTTAATCTAGATTCAATCTCCAGTGACAGTTCGTCACCTTAAGTAATTCAATTATCAAATATTAAATACCAGAAATTCACATTCAATTTGATTAATCATTGCACCATTAGCAATCTATCCAATCTCTCCTTTTCTAACCTGAAAGCCTAGACTATATATAGTAGTCCTAATTTACATATTCACGTTTTCTTCTCTGAGGAGTAGTTTTATAATAAAATAATTTTTAAAGACCAGAAATTCCCCAAGAGGACTGCTAGTTAAAAGAGCGCGGATAGAACCGTCCCTGTCTTAGTTTACATTTTTACAGTAACAGTAAATTTGCTTGATGCAAAGTATAAGGGTAAGTCTACAATATACATGCACATAACTACATAATACAAATACACAAAGCTAATAATAATAATAATAATAATAATAATAATAATAATAAACTTATACGATAAGAGAAAGAAAAAAAACATTATATTCAAGATTTCTTGCAAATACATCAAAAACAATAAAAATTTTCAATACAAATAATGCACCATACAAACTAAAAAAAAAGTTGAATTTTGTTGGAGATATCTTTTGTTATTTTAAAGCAAGAAATTAACGTCATATGAACACTTACAATTTACAAGATATATTGGTGGGCTCAGAGTACGGTGATAATTCTCTGTAAAAGTGCAATGGTACACATAGTGGTCTTCATTGACGACAGACCTCGTAATTTTGAACCATGGTCAAGTGACGAAGATAAATCATGATCTATCAACCCACTCTCCTGACTTTCACACTACGCCAAAGTGAGGACTTTGAGTTACGATGGATTCAAAGTGCATCAGCCCCTCTGCACGATGGGTATACATTACATGAAAATGCAGCCATCGAATCCATGACAAATAGTTATTTGATGTTAATATCTCATTTTTATTCTCATCAAATCATTTAGCAACTCTCAGATTTTTAGCAGGATGTCACTTAACTGTTGCGAAAGTTTTTGTAAGCAGATTGCGCATCAAAAATGTTTTGTTTTTGAACTTCCGAATGATTAGTTTGATGATTCATAGTAAGTTGTAAAGACAAAAATCATTTATAACCATTTTTTAACATATTCACTGCGGATTTCTTTTTCCTTTTTCCTGCAGTACATTGAAGCTTTGTTAGATATCTGATAATTTATAAAGAGCTATTATTTTGAAATAACTTATAGAGAGGAAGGATATCTAATTTTTTCTTTGTGCTCGCATTAACCTAACCAAAAACACAATATGATTTTCCTTTGAAGTAAATTGTTTCTGCAATTGTTAGCTGACGATGTACTTACGTTACTTTGTGACAATTCTATGTTAATAGATTTTCTAATTATTTTATTGTTAACAAAATAAAATTGCTCTTCTAATCTTGATTTTTTTGTGCTCTTCCTTCAAAAGAGGAAGCACATTTAAAATGTTTAGACACTGAAACATCACTTTTAAAATAAGACTCGTCCAAAACAAGAAAAGTTCGTAATATTAAAAATTTCCTCTACCACTAATAAACTTATAGCATTTTCTTGTGTAATTTAGCTGTCTTTTGTAGAGTGCAACACAATTGGAGGAGAATTTAGAAGCATGACAGCTTGTATATATTTGAGCCAGTTGTTGCAAATAATAGGGTTTAATAAATGGTATTAAAATAGATTTGTCGAGAATATATATATATTTTTCAGATACAGGTTTCACATTAATTAAAGTTTAAGCTTACGCTTGAAAATTGTCTGTTACCATAATATAATTCATATTCTTACATCATTTACTTGATCAGTTCTTGAATACATTTCTAAATAAAATACCTGTAAAAATCAAGGATTGAGAAATATTGCTATTTACTCATTCTCTTTGAATATTAGCAACTTAGCTAAATGATTTATCATAATATTTTACAAAAATAACTTTTCGCTTAATTTTATCTATTATTTAAAAAAATTGACCTATTACGATATTTTCTTAAAGGCAGCTTTCTTATTTTAATTATTGCTTTATTTTGTTTTAAAATCTCTTTTAGGCAAATGTTGTTTCAAGAGTTTTTTGTTACAATATTCTATGTGACTTCAGAAGCTTAAAGGTGCCGTAGCAATAATCAAGGTGGAAAATATTGAGTTCATTTCTCGATTCTATCAACATGATTGTAAAGAGGGAAGCTATTAACATACACACTAAAAACAGCTTGCACCTTCCAATTTTGAGCTTTGGTTAAATGACTAGGACTATATTTGAGGTCTGACACTCTCTCTCCTTACTATCACACCACACCCACGGCAGAACTTAAGCCTCGACGGATTTAACATGCATCTGCCCTTTTGTTGTTGCTAATGCCACCTGCCTGACGTAGTCAGATCGAGGCCCACGAAATTCATCATGACATCGGACTAAACTGTACGCCTGTCGTTATCCGTAACTTTGAGCACAATGCAGGTGACAGTACGATTTGGCTCGGTATCTGCCCTCTTACACGGCGGGATTGAACTCATGAAACGTCGGCCACGAGTTCGTGACCATGTCCACTTCAAATGGTGTGGTTCGAGAAGTTAGAAGAGTAGGATGTTTATTTAGGAGCACAGTCATCATAATTTTATTATCACTTAAAATTAAGAAGCCACCTTTCCCCCTCTATTTTCATTATTTAACTCTTGTTTTGACTGTACTAACTAAACAATCAGTCAACTCGAACATATTATCGAATAGAATAACAATGAAATGCTTTATTTTCAATGTTTGATCAATTTAATTTACGTCATACTAGAATAATTATTTTACTTATGAACGCCAGATCAAAAGAATTTAATCCAATCTTCGAGAAAAAGTACGGAACTGGATTTGGATGTGTGTGTGGTCTCTAGTGCACTTAAAATATCATACAAGCAAAATACTAGCTTGTGGTAGAGAATTCTGTAATCTCAAATGGACAATCAAATTGTAAGAGCACAATATAAAAACAACAACATCATACTAAACATTAGTTTTCATGAAAATAATAAATATTTTTGTACTTCTGTTTCATGCTCTTTTATTAGATTCATGCAAATGACGACTTTTTGAAAGTTATTCTAAATTTGACACACACAGTTTAACAAAACCATAACATGTCCAAAATATTTTATATCGAATTGTTTCAAAACAGAGTGGAGTATTTTCGAATTGGGAATATGAGTTCAAAGAATGTCACGCATAATTTCATACTCGCTGAACAAATGTCATTGTTTGACGTATTACTTTAACTCCACAGGAACAATATGTGAAAATGTGAAGTACGCCTTCTATTGTATTCGAAACAATAAACAGATTGACTCAGTCTGGGGAAGTTTTCCTTGTAGTTTTGTTTAACTATGCTGATGATGACGATATTTATAAAAAAAATCCCATGCACCTTCTAATAAATATAATCTGTGATACAAAAATTTTTCTCAAATAAAATTAGAGACATAGGCAAAATAATTTGAGAAAGATATTTTAAGGTCTTATAACATGTTCCTTTTTAGTACAATATTTCTGTATTACCTTTCACGTTATTGCATTATTTTTAGAAAACGTGGCTTAAAAATTAAATCATTTCCTTTTGAAACTAATCATGATACACACATAAGCACCAAGACGAAATATAGGAAAAAAAATAGTTATACTCCTTAAAATCTTATTATTATATTTTATTATTACAAATTTTTTTACAATTAAAAGAAGGATTGAAATTTTAAGAAAAAATTATAACGTAAATATTATGAAGCTCAAACAAAAATACACTAATTATACGCTTACATCTCTTTTAGTTATTTACTTAAACGATTATTTTTCCATTGAATGAATTTTTTTGTCAGTATATCATTTTCTAATTTATCAGAAATTTCGCAGAAAGAAATATCTTTCTTATATCGAACTTTACGGCAAGTGCTACAGCTAAAGTATCAACATTCAATCTTGATTTCTCACTTGTCCAAAAATCATTACCAATTGAAAAAAAACCCTCTTTCAACTGCTGCATTAGTTCCAGGGCAGCACAGCGTAAATTTAACAAGAACAACTAATTTTTATTTGGAATATGTTCATTTTTGGAATGCTAAATATTTCCACCCATCTTTTATCAATTTCAGCATGTTGATTTTCCCATTGTTCTAATTTATCAGAATTTAAATTTATACAATCAGCATTCTAATATCTTCAAACAGACAATTGTCATTGATTTTAATATCAGACATTTCTTTCGATAAAAAAGTCAACACAATTTTCTATATCAGCCTATATTTTCTATTTGCGATTAAGTCAAAAAATACCATTGAAAAAACTGTTATTTCCTGTGATATATGTTTCAGACCATTCTTCAACATATTGGAAACATGCTTCGTAAAAATTTTGCAATTCTGTAGTAAACTTTTTCGTTATCCTCGGATTTGATTCTTCTACGTTTGAAAATTATCTTTTTTTTGTTAAAGAAATAAATTTTTTTTTTCAAATCGAAATTTTTATTGAAGGACAAAATCTTTCAAAATAAGACTAGCTTCTGTAGCTGAAGTATTTTCATCATCAATCTTTTAAATTCATTTGCAGAAAATAGATACCTGATTATGTACAAAGTGCACCAATATCTTCATATTGTAACGGCACATGACGTGTAACCACCAATCCGGTATAGTAACGCTGACTGCGGTGCTGCAGGGCCAGGGTTCGAATCCCGGAGAAGGCATGGAGATGTTTGCAAATGTATAGTGCCTTCATGGCATTGGGGTACTCTAAATAACTATCGAGCCGCAAATCCTCTCGTGTGGTTAGAGGAAGGGGGAGCAGAGGTGGGAGGCTCTTGACCAACCCCAGAGTGTTCTCCCTCACAAATTGGGGTGAAACCGAGCAAAATCGTGCTGTCACCTGCATGGTGCTCAAAGCTAAGGCTATCGACATGCGTAAATTAATTAGCCGAGATGAATTTCGTGAACCTTGATCTGATGTTACTGTCGATCAGATGGCATAAGCAACTACAACACATGACGAGTATCATATCGACTTGTCATCTCTGAATACAGAAATTAACAGATTAGTTCTGAAATATTGAAAAGGAGGGCAAGTAGAAAAACACTTTTCGACGAAGAATAAAACCTATAAAAGGACTGTCCTCCCTAAAGGAGGATGATTGGTCACCTTATATTATAACATAACTGATTACAAGAGAATTAAAACTCGAGGGGCGGGGAGAGAAATTAATGTATATATTAAGCTATTTTTATAAAAGTTAATGCACCAACAAATCCTAATAGAAATCTGATGAGAAGCAGTTAATTCTAAATTTCGTATTATAAAAGTTGTGATGTAAAGACAATTTGAGAGCGTGGATGTTTTATTTAAAAAGATAGAAATGCTACTTTTATATTACTAACATTATTAAAATATATTGTTTCTCATACAGTGATCTGTTTTGCTTTCAAAACAATTTTTTTCGAAAAAATTGTTGATTCATAAAGTGTTGGATATTAATAATCGCACTGAAGACATTTATCCAACTTATTGATAGCTAATGTCGATTAGAGTTAACAGATAATTTACTTCTATTCTTCAAGCGTTATTGAATGCATTTGTCCCCCCCATATATATATACATACATATATGAAACTTATTTATATATAATCATTATTTATTTTAGGAAAATCTTTCCGAATTTCTGTTTCTTACTACATTTTAAAAGATATTGGAGAACATACGGAAAATTTTCTAGATACACACGCAATTATTTTTTAAAATAACTATCTTTATAAAATTTTATTTTACTTTAAGATTATTTAAAATTTTTTAAAATAATGCACAAGTTCTATACAAAACACTGAATTTAAATAATCCCTTAAGATGCATATCATTAACTACATTTAAAAAATCAAATTTAAATTGATTAAGCTTTTTCACATTGACTTTTCTCGCGCTTAGATATCCAGAAAGCAATGAGATTTCAGCAGAATATAACACACACACACAAAAAAACAATGTTTTATTTTAAAATTTTTAAACAAGAACTATAGAAATGAGCTTTAATTAAGTTCATAGTTATATTTTCCAGAAGTCGATTTCATAGAAATTAACTTGCTATGATTTTTTTGTCAAAAGTGAATAAATAAATATTAATATAATTTATTCAAACATTTATCATTTGGATTGTTTTATCATTGCAATTAAGAAATTGCGTAGCCTAAAATGTCATTTTTAATTACACGGAGTTTAAAAAGCTAACTGTACACGAATGACATTTTAAAATTAGATAACCTAAATAATTTAAATAAATTATTTTTTTCCTCCTGTCGCTCATTTCCTTAAGCTTAAGTTTTCATAGATGTTATTGTTGATGAAATAACATTGCTTCGGTCAAGTAAATTTAGCAATTAAAACTGTAGAATTCATTATCTATGAGAAATGTCATGATTCTCAATAAAAACGAGGACGTCGTGTTAACAAGTGTCTCCGAAATTCCAAGCTAAGAAAAGAATCCCCGGCAGATTTTTTTAATGTCAATGTCGCTAGTAAATAAATCCTTCTTTTAAATTGTAATTTAACATTTTTGTCAAAGAATAGTATCAAAAGTACACGTACTTTTAAAATATCACTGCTAAGTATTAATGCTTAATTAATATGCCCTTTAATCTCAAGTGCCACATAAATGTCCTTATTCATTTTTTCTTTATAAAATGTGCTTTTAATAACTTTTGCAATGGCTCACACACACGACTGCATTATTAAATCGAAATTATTTCAAATAATGATATTTTACTATTATCTCAATGGCAAAATATTTCTCATAATAACCTTGTTTGATGTTCTAAAAATGCATAACACATCAGAGATATGAACTATCATTTTATAGCATTCCATGCTATAAAATGACTGTACATGCCTAAAATAATGCTTCATTTCAAGAATTAGGCATTATTGTAAGCATTTCCGAAACAGAGCTTTTTGACACGATACTTTGTATGGCTTCGTTGCTCTTGACAAATCCAAATCTTCTTACAAAACTTGTAGCCTTGTATAGTTTCTACATATAACATGTTATTCTTTCAACCTCGCTACTGTAGCCTCTAAAAATATGTGTTGTGAATTTGAAATGTTGGTTTGGTATTAATTAGATCACTTAGATGACTTTAACAATGAATTGGCGGAGTTGGCTCCCAAGGCTTACCTTCATTAAAAGTTCCGCAGGTAATTTATTTGCTTTTCACAACCGGAGCACCTAATAGCTGAAGACTGAAGGTTGCTCTAGTACCCCATTTCTTTCATGATCACTCAAAAATGTTCAATACACGCACACGCCTACACACAAAAAATCCGTTTTCGAAGTTCGTGACCCCCCCCCCTTTTTTATCGCCACGGACCGGTCAACGTTTGATAATTTTAACACGGTCCGCTGAGGTGGGGAAGGGGGTGATTCTTTATATTTTAGATTGTTTTGATTTAATAGTATTAACTTAAGGGGGTTCATCCATGTGATGGGTTCAAAAAATAAAATTTTTTTTTCATAAATTGCTTTCTTAGCATGTCTAGAATACGGTTGTAAAGTGATTTTTTAAAATTCGATGTCGTTATAAAGAAGCAAGTATTAGAAGAGCAGCTGTTCGGAGCACTGAATTGGTGCACCTATTGTGTACAGTCGACTTGATACCATTGACCCTCTATGCAAATACTAGTATAGATAAGTTTGTAGAGGTTTAAAAGGAAATATCTATAGTTATTGAATATTTTGTCGATTTTTTTTTAGTCTTCGCCACCAGAGGCATTGAGGGTAAGTTAAGATTTTTATTGTTTTTTTTTCGGACTTTTCTCAAAACCGTGTTTGTGAAATTTTCCTCCATGAATCTCAAGAGCGGTTTGACCGATTGACTTCAAATTTATAGGGTAGACTTAGCACATATATTCACACCAAGTGGACTACAATTATTTCAAAAATTCGAAATATTTCTATTTTTTTTATAACAAAAACATAACAAAAATCCATGAAATTCGAAACGTTTTCTTCAGAGGTCTACCAAAAATCCAATTTTTGATGTTTTGAATTGAGTATAGTCCATTCTGTGCATTTAAGCCTATAAATTAAAACAAAGTTAATTTTTTTAATTTCGAATTAGCCTATTAGCCAGAATCGTGGAGGAAGTGAGCGTCCATTTTTTCGACGCGTGTGTGTTCAGAGCGCTATAATTCACGTTCTATTGGATATTTTTCGCTAAACATTTATATACATACTCTTAAAATACATATAAATAAATGATAAAAAAAATTTAAAGTTCTATCTTTTTACTGGTCATCAAAAAAAAAAAAAAATCTCAAAAAATGCTTAAAAAACAGGCCATCACATGGGTTAACCCCATTAATTATATTTAAATATGCCGTCAGAATAAAATACAATTACACCAAAAACGAATATAAAGTGCTTTAACATGGAATATATAAAGTGATTTCAATGGAAAGTCGCAAAAACCTGAAAGAAATACACCACAATTAATAAAATAGAAATAGTTCAATGTTCTTCGGGCGGCCCGGTACTTTTTGATTCACGAACCGGTACCAGTTCGCTGCCTGGGGTTGGGGACCATTGCTCTAAATCAGCGGTCTTTAAACTTTTTCAACTCGAGAAACCCTTTGAACTTGAAATTGCTTTCGAGGAACCCCTAGAACCAGAAAGAGTTTTCGTAGAACCCCATTTCATACACGAACTTTGAAGAATATGTCTCAAAGTAATATTTAAAGTAGATCAACATGTTGTAGCCACTTTATGTACAGACAATTAAAAAAAGTATTGAATTTATTATTAAAAAATCCTAATCTAATTTTTTAATGTAATTTACTCATTAATAATATTAGTTTGGGATTCAAGTGTCACCTACCCATGCATTATATTTAGTAATTGGGAAATATCCTGATATTTTTTACACAAACTGCCGAAGTCTAGGTCTATTGAGATTAAATGCAATTGGATTACATATTCTGAGTTTAATCTGTTTTTATTCTTTGTTTTTGTAACCACTACGTTGAGAAATATATTTCACTTAAACACAATATTCTGAATGCATTAAAATGTTTATAGCTGTGTGAGAGACCCTGTGTATTTTGTATGAAATAAAAAATTTACAACCTAAAATTTAGAAGTTGATTTTGTTTAAATTTAGATTTTATCACCAACTCTGTTGATATGTTGTTCCCTTTCGTTCATTATGGGTGTAATGTAAAAAGTTACATTTTCCATTTGAAAACTATTTAGTTTTTCAAGGCATAGGGCTTACTAACGAGTATAAAATTATCTCGTGGAACACGAGATAGTAAACAACAGAATATTCACAATCTAGTAGGAGGTACATGTATAAAGATAAAATGTTTTAATATTCTTTTATAATATACCATGATAAAAGTTTAAAAAGTGTTGCAAAATAAAGTTATCATCTATAAACAAAATTTTAGTTTTAATGAATAGGGGGGAGGGGGGTAATATTTAGATACTTGTAACTATATAAACTTCATTGAGAACGTGAATCCATTGTGTATACATATTTATTTCTCCTTGATTTTTTTTATTGTGGAACCCTTGGGTGGGCCTTGTGGAACCCCAAGGTTCCATGGAACACAGTTTGAAGACCACTCCTCTAAGTGATAAGAGCTTTGGCTACCCTTTATGAAGTTACCGATATGCTACTTGTTACATTGCCAAAACTGAGTTTGGACGGTTATTCATTAATTTTCGTGCTGCTAGAAGTATAGGTTATAACTTTTGGTTATACTGAATTTTCAGAAATCTTTTAGCTCCTTCGTAAAGAAAGAAGATCCTGTAAAAATCGCACGGATTCGTTTTCATTTAATTTGAACTGTGATGTGTGTATTTTTTTAAAATTTTTTATTTATAAATGAAAGGGTTTGATTGATTAATTACTAAAAAAATGTTTTTTTTTTATCATAAAACTGAATTGGGATTAATTTATTAATATAAGTATTTTTTGTTAATGCTTCACCTTCGTGCAAAACGCATCGAAATTTAGAAGCTTCAAAAAATTAGAAAACATATAATGCTTAAAAAATTATTTTTTTTTGGTACCTGAACGTTAAGTACCTCTTTTTTATTTAACCGCGTTTTGAGACAAGGAGTAATTTATGTCAAGTTTTTGAAAATATTACGAAGAAAATTGCTTTCATTTTAGCCAAAATAAGAGTTTAAGTGCTTCAGTACTTCGTAAATTCTCCTAAACATTTGAAAAATGCGTTACATATTTATTAAGTATTCTTATGGGAAAATTATAAATAGTATTTTAGTCATTTTCAAGTCAGTTGGGTAAGAAAACAAAATGTTTGGCAAATTGAATTTTCGTCTTTTTTTATCGTTAAATAATTCGCAGCACTTGATAAGTTTTCTCTTTTTCTTTTCTTTTCTTTCAATTCTTCAATACTCTCTTGCACCATTTTCATGAAAGAGTGTTTTCTAAAAATACGATATGTATTCGTCATTTTTCACCAGAAGGTCTCTCAAAATTTCCTATTTGATGTTTTTCAAGTCATGAAATGTTTTTCTTTCCCCTTTAAGTTGATTTTAGAAGCTCTCTTATAGCTATCAGCCTTCCTTATTGAAATGAAAAGACCGGTTTTACAGGAACGTGACACATTAACAAATGAAGCAGGTTGTGTATCTCTCAAAAGTTTTTTACCGGTGAAACGGAGCCACAATGTTGGTGATTTAAAAGAGAGTAGGTCTTGTGGACTTATATATATTGAGAAATCTATTGATTATGTTAAGGGTCTGGGATAAACACTATTATTAAAAGAAGGACATGTTTTATCACTCATGCATCAAGGTTAAATATGAGTTGATGTATTTTATACTGTTAGTGATTACAATTGCTCTTAAATAAAATAATTTTTTCAAGTGACTGTAACAGCAGAAGATAATTTTTATACTTTGAAATTGAGTCATATTGCTTTTATGAATATT
Source organism: Trichonephila clavata (assembly GCA_019973975.1). Lineage (NCBI taxonomy): Eukaryota > Metazoa > Arthropoda > Arachnida > Araneae > Nephilidae > Trichonephila > Trichonephila clavata. Next base: position 155,576 of record BMAO01021655.1, on the reverse strand, counting down.
TATTAGAATGATATTTTACGTATTGATTCTTTTTGGGGGGGGGAGAAATTAAAGAAAATCTCCCTGAAAGACTGAGTGAAAGGCTTTATAAAAATAAAAAAAAAAAATGAGAAAATATAAGCAAATTTAACATGCTAAATAATTTGAGTGATAAACAAGTAACATTAGGATGAAGATTTTTATATTTTATATATAAAGATTTTCTTTTTTATTGAAGTTATTTTTCTAAAAATCATTTTCAATTCAACTGAGTCATACTTTTTTTTATGTCTCTTTAGAGAGAAGCAAAATTCAATTTCTCTGATTTTAAAAGCAGTTCCTTTTTAAATTATATATATATAGTGTCCTATTTAAATACCCTGCGATCTAAGTATAAAAATGATATTTAAGGAAAACCCTATTTAGCTATTTCTTGAAGAATAATAGAAATGCAGTTCACTACGTCTCCGATATTTTTCTGAATTTTCTCGCTATCCCACTGGAATTTTTAAACAAATTACAAACAAAAATGTCTGATAAAAATTTGGAATTTTTCAAAGAATTATTTACTTATTTACGAATATAGCAGCTTTCTTTACGAAAATGTATACAAACACTGGAAATAGGGGCAAACTATTTTTGATGTGTAATATCTTTACTCTCGGTTGCTGGATATTTGTTGGAGTGATTTCGTGAAAAGGGACGGAAATGCGTAACATTAAGTGGGAGAAGCGCGTGCTGTTTGATTTGACCAAGCAGCGCGCTTGGTGGTGTCTCTTCGCTAGCCTCGCTTCGAGGTTCAACTCTAGTAACCATCAAGCCGGCAGCTTTTTTATATCGTTAAATGTAGCATTTCAAAATATTCGAATTCAAAAACTCGATTTCGTTTTCATGACCTTAAATCCACTTCGCTCATACCAGCAAGTCTTGTTAGACTTCATTCAGGATAAGCTTGCAATTCTTACACTCAATTGTCAAAGTCTGAGGGCTCGTTGTGAGTGAAATCTGAGGATATATTTATATATGTGTAAAATGTATATTAATAATTATATTTCTTACTAAGCGTCTGACAAAGTTCATCATTCTTAAAAAAATACAAGTGAGTAATATGGAATTAGTGCGAATCCTTTTCATACTTTGAGGTTAATTCCTGTCGCTGTCAATATAAATTTTTTAATTGTGATTAAAAAAGAGAGATTTCTCGATTAAAAAAACTAACTAATTAAGTAAAGGGTATTTTTGACTTTCTTTAATATTTCTAATTTTTAAACATGCGCTCTCTTGATGGAGTCTCTTCGCTACCCTCGTATCGGGGTCCAACTTTACTAGCAATCAAGCCGCCAGCTTTTTGTTTTATATTGTTAAATTTAGCATTTGAAAAGATTGGAATTCAAAAACTCTGTTTCGTTTACTTGAATCTAAATTCACTTCTCACATACCAGCAAGTCTTATTATATTAGACTTCATCCAGAATAAACTTGCGATTCTTACGCTCAATTGTCAAAGTGTCAGGGCTCGTTGTGTATGAAATCTGAAGTTATATTTATATGTGTGAACTATATTTATAACTATATTTACTGTTAAGCGTCTGACAAAGATCATAATTCTTAAAAAAAATACGAGTAAGTAATATATGGACATTATTGATCGTCAAACAAGTGGACTGGGTATTGTTAGTCAATATATTGGGGACATATGTGCGGCAGAATGCTTATTTGAAAATGGACAAACAGTCATTTCGGTGGTTGCATACATTTCTCCGAATCAAACGGTTAAAAAAAATTTAAAGATTTCCTGCATTTTGTACTTTTACCGTATACAGAAGGTGGTTCTGCTCTTTTTTAAAAAAACTCACTCGCTTCCCATGATTTTGAATGGTGATTTTTTAACGTTAACTTCAGTTTGCCAGAAGCTGAACCACTCATAGCTTTTCTGAAAGATGAACTCAAGCTCGACATGAACACAAATCGAAATGTTTCGACAACTAACAGTGGTACTGTTATTGACGCTGTTTTTCAACGATTTTTAAAATACTTTGAAATCACAAGTATATGTGTCATATTTTAGTTTTCATAAATCTATTGTCTCCGCTCTTCCCTAAATTGAACAAAGATAAATATTTTTGATAAAAAATTGCATTACTCCTTGTGTTAATTAAATAAAATTTTCATTAAAGATATATTTATTCAATAGAAAATTATTTCCAATCATACCCGATGCATTTTTTCAGGATTAAAATCACTATTGCGTATTTACCACGATAACATGTCAGATGTTACACATCATATGCGACTATTGTAAGGCTCGTTTTTCTTTTTTAAATTTAGAGTAATGATTTACAACTTGGTGATAGTTTACTGAACACATCAGCCATTGAAGCTTCACAAAAAGTGTGTGTTCAAACATGTTCTTTATATGGTCAAAGTTGCAAAACATTTTTCATCAAATATTTCTCCAGTAGTTCAAAAAAGTCCATTCAAGCCTGAACTTTGGGCTGTGTAGCATATCAGAATATATGTAATTACAACTCAACAGTTTAATTTGAAAAAAAGCCTCAATCCTATATTTTTGAGATATAAGTGATTTATAGATAAGTGTGATGTTGCGCGCATCTGGAAGACAGAACCCGCGACGTTCGGTTCCGGAAGCACGTAACATACCACTAGACAAAAGTGATCACTTCAGTCGAAAGGCTGTTATGGTTTATATAAAAACCACTACAAGTCAAACGATTGGATGGCTCAAAATGTTATTTTTTTGCTTATACCCTAAGTCCTTCATTAATTTAGTCATTTATTCGTATTTTTTTAAAACAATTCATTTTTGTCTTTTCCTATATTTCAGTACAAATTCTTTATGAAACAGAAGTTGAAAATTGCAATTTAAACTTTTGAATATAAATTATTTCTTCAGTGTAAATCTTTGGTCATTTATAATTAAAGAAATTGACACAACAGGTTATAGAGACTCAAGAATTAATTATTCAGGTAAATTATCTTCCAAATTTCTCATCAAATTTCTGTGAATGTGATGAGTTTTCTAAATTTTTTTGTTGATATATTAAGAATGTTCTACGAAAATTTAAAATTTATGCCCACTAATTATTCGAAATGAAATTAAAATGAAGCGATGCAAAAAAACTGAATATTGTCCTCATGTACGAAATCGTATTTTACTAAACTATACATTTTGAAAAGGATTACTTACGGCAAGTAGATTGGCTCTTCAGATTTTTGTTCTGAAAGAGACAAAATTTCTTTCAGAATAAGTATTAGTTTATTTCTGCTGACACCGAAAAGTGTAACGGGGCTATCACCTGTTTTCCTAACAGTCCTCAAGGGGAATAGCTTCCTTTAAATATTATTTCATTGAAAACTTCCTCCCAAAGAAGAAGATGCGGTCTATGTAAATTATGTCATGTATTTAAGTAATAGCTTTCGAGTAGGAAAAATAGAGATAGAGGTTAGAAGCTAGGGATACTGTGAAGGTTAACTTAAGGTAACGTAAAGCTAGACGAGAGCACTTTGTAGATTATTTGATTAATATTAAGATTGACGATTTGGTCAATTAGTTGTTAAATTGGATTCGTCCGTTTGGATAAGATTACTTTAGCAATTATCTTCAAGTATAAGAAGGTGTATTGCCTGGAAGTGCTAAGTGTAACTGATCCAATTTATTATTTATCTCGTCTGCTTCGCGATTGCTCTCCTATTTATCAATTGGTGCATTTCTTAACTTAGATTGCTGAATTTGTGTTGTTGTTGAGAATAGTAAATAAATTGTGTTGTTTTGACTATGGCTAGTTTAGCTTCTACTCCTCGCACAGTATAATGGATGGGACAGCCCATCTATTACAAAAGAATATTTAAAATAAAGCTAAGCAGTTAATTGAAATTTTTTTTTTTATATAGCAAATGAAAGTTGTTACTTCTAGATTTTAACTTCGAAGCTTATCCCTTAAATTCTTACATAATTACAGAGAAGAAAAATTATGTAAGGATTACTAAGAAGATGTACTTTCATTCAATGCTCTTTAAGGAATTGTCATTTATATGGTCAGCTACTTATCATCCTTCAACATTATATCTTATATCACATTTCAACGTTCCCATAGATAAAAAATATTATGATATTTTTTAAATATGCAAAACTAGATAAATAAAACTATTATTGGATATATACGCTTTGATGACAGTACACCAGAAATCTTACTGACTAAAATAATAAATATAAAAGATGTAAAAGACAATATTTAAAGCAGTGTGAGCAGTGGTGTAACATACATCCCCGCATCGCGTGAGAGCCCAAAACCGGACTCTGCAGGGGCCCCAAATGTTCTCCGTTAGGCCACTGATTGTAAGATTATTAACTTTAAAAGACGTGTTAAAGAGTAGTTAATATTGAAACAGTGTTTGAATTTTGGGATAAAAAAATCGAATAATGCCTTTATTTTTAAAATCTCAATAAGGGCTGTGGGGGGGCCTTCTTTAAATTATAGATATTTTAATATTGAAGTATAAATATTTATATTTCCTGTACAGCCTTTTGTATCAAATTAAGTCATTTGTTATAAGAATAGACATTGTTTTTATCCTTAATTCTTTAAAAAATTAAAAAAATACGTATAATACATTGATGATGTCACAATATGTTAAATGGAATGTTAAATGTAATATTAAAATGCTCAAATGCAATATGTTATTATATTTGAATTTCTAAATGACTGTGCTGTTTTAAATGACATTAACTTCTCAAATTCCCCAATAATTATCTTAAAACTGAAATCACACACATATCACAACATACCATTAATATTAGTAATCTAAAAATAGAAAAAAAAAATTCATAAAAAATTTCTAACCCGATGTTACTTGTATATTGATGCAATATTTAGCGTATCTTCTTATTTTATCTTCAACTATTTGAAAAGGATAATAGTTTTAGCATAAAGTTGTTAAAACATAATGTATCCTTATTGTAACGTATGAAAAAGTTGCTCTTTTTCCACAGTGCAAGGAATTTTGCGATTTTTTAGTCTTATATCAATAAGTCTGGATATCAAAAGTTAGGAATCAATTAATATATATATTGTTTATCACTTCTTCACTAATGTATATCTCAAAAACTCTTTGAGTGAGACGATTAGTAACTATTTTAAACACAGACTAAACTCCTACGGAAAGCTGGTTTCAAATGTAATTCAAATTCTTTCCGATAAATATAGAATCATTTTGTAGCCAACCTGTCTGGGGAATTCAAACGTCAATTACAAGAAAAAGGTGGGAATCTGAATTTGTAATGAGTTTTTGGAATATATATCTCAGCATGGGTTTGTATGTAAGAGTTCAGTTACCTGTATGCAAACGAACTGCATTTGAGAGTGAGAGGGAAAGCAACTGGTAACGAGGTCGTGTAAATGTTGAAGTACGAGGGAAATATACATGACCTAGGGAAAGTGGGTCTTACTATTGAGGCCATTATTATGGATTTGCGCAATGTTATTATTCTCTTAGAGATTCTATTCATTCCGGTAGTTTAAGATGACATGTGTGGCGAAGTGGGTTAAGAGCTTTCGTTCGTTTCCTCAATTTAAACATTCTTGAAAAAAATAAATGCTGTTTTAGAATTGCTTTTGTGTTTCTACCAAGACTTTTAAAATTGGCGAAGAAAAAACATTAGATTTCTTCTCTTCAAAACTTGTCTTCCGTCAACAATAAATTTTTACGTTTCAATAATGGTTGAATTTTGCATTGTATATACATACTCTAAATCTTTTTTTTATTTATTAGATTAAAATACAATATGAATATATATGTTGCCCAAGTCGTATTAACCCAAGATGTGATGTTATTCATTTTATGTAAAACAAAGAGACTAATATTACAACTACGTTTATGTTAAATATAGGCGTTTTTCATGTTATTTTTAAAGCATTTAAATTATGTAGCGTAATATAAGACATTATGAGAGATATATAGAGAAAAAAAAAGGATTGAAGATCTTTATATGCTCGAAATATTTATTAAATAATTTTTTTAGTTAAATAATTATTACATACACTCTTTTGCAAAAAAATCGATGCATCAAAAAGAAGTTGTCCGATTGTGATGAAATTTTGTGGGCAAAGGTATCATAATTGAACTTGCAATTGATCAAATTTTCATGTCCAATGAATATGAATTGCGCTCGTAGCGCGCATTTCTGCTGAGCATCTTACAAAGTATAAAACCACTAATAGAAGCGGAAAATTTATCCTTTTTCGTGTTCGCTGTTGTGATTCCCATTACAAAAAACAAATGATGCCATCATGACGTTTTCGAAGACCTTATAATCAACTGAATGATTTCGAACGTGGTCACATTGTCGGAATGCGTGAACTTGGGTGGTCATACCGAGCAATAGGTCGTCACCTTCAACGTACAGACACTGCTGTGCAAAGGTTCTGGCAGCAATGGTTGCTGCGAGGAACTTATCGATGAAATGAAGGCTCTTAAAGGCGTAGACAAGATCGGACACAAATGATAGGTAAGATCGGATGATTATTCGACAGGCCCGAACTGCTCCAACGGTATTATTGTCTACTATTCAATGTACCACATCCTCTTCCATACCCTCCGCGGTACCTTCCACCATTTCACGGCACTTGGCTGAGACTAGGTTGCACTCAGAGCTGCCTTTAAGATGTCTGCCTTTGACCCCACAAAATCGGTGGAATCGTCTGGAGGGGTGTTGCAGCATATAATCATGGGTGCCATTAGACTGGCACCGCTTAGTGTTCGGCAATGAATCTTGCTTTACTTTTGAAGTAGAAGACCATCGTCTTCTTGTCTGAAGAGGTCGGAGCCAACGGTCTCAATCTGCCTTTGTTTTACAAAGGCATACAGCCATAACGCCTAGTGTGATAGTGTAGGGTGCTATTTCATACGACAGCAGATCATTTCTAGTCATTCTCTACGCACCGTTAACAATTCAACGATTTGTTGATACCATCCTGCAATTTGCTGTATTACACTTCATGGCCCGTCAATGGCAAGTTCCCATCATGATAATGCTAGACACCATATCGAGCGCAATTCTCTGGATTGTTTTACGCCCTTAATACTCTTCCATGCCCTTCAAGTTCATCAGACCTTTCACCAATAGAACATTTCTGGGACAGGGTAGGGTGCCAGATTCGGGTCCACCAAAGTATCACAGATTTGGAGCAACAACTGGCGAATGTCTGACAGAATGTGTCGCAGGATGAAGTTAGGAATCTCAATCACTCTTTATCAAGGCGTATACAAGCATGTATCGCCGCCAGGGGTGGTTTCACCAACTACCGATTTGAACATTCAAACTTTAATCGGGAGCCGTAGATGAGCCTATGGTCTTGATTTTTTATCACTTTTTTTTTTATCTGTGTATGAGCTGGGTACATATTTAATTTCATTAAAAACAGCTGCTTCCTTCATGCTGCTTCAATTTTTTTTCAAAAGAGTGTATTTATAAAAGGCATATTACGTACAAATAAAAAGCTTGCGTTTTTCCCAGTAATATTTTGAAAGACTCTTGTATTTGTCTGTATGTTTATTTAAGCAGTACGGGGGAATAATCATTTTGTAAATTTATTCTTTAATCTGTACCATTTCAAAAGCTTAAAACCTTTGAAAATAACTTAAAAATTCCAGCATTTGGGGTTATCAAGAAGAAGGTCTTTCTCCCAGATTTTCAACTCATGGAGAATTTTATCCAATTTATAACATTGAAAATGGAGTATTAGAGCTATACGACAATAATATATATACAAGTGGATACAAAACTATATATATACATTAAGTAGCGTGGAATTAACCTGAAGTAATATTTGTAAAACTTTTGTTAAAGTTGATGAACTACTGTTTATTAATATTAATGAACTAGAAGTAATGGAATTTTAAAATGAATATTTGTACACATACAATCTAGAGTTATAAATGACCTGAAAAGAATAGAGCAGATACAATAACTATTAAACTGATAAAAAAGTAATTTCGATTTTTTAGTGTGTAAAATTTTCTATACTAAAAATAAGCTGTAACCGGTCATATCTTTCATTTTGTTTGATTACCTGTTTCCAATTTTTTTGGCAATTTCTTGATTCCGAGTTTCTGGTCCTTATCAGCAAAAAACTGAACCAAGTGCAATTTGAGGTCAACATAATTACTGCAGTTTTTACCAATTGAAAATTTTGTTAACTTAGATATAAATGATAATCCGATGTGCAAGGCCATTTATGAGAAATGGATAGTCTACAATAACATTAATCAAGAAAGATCGCGGTACAAACTTGATGCATCTTTAACATAATCTTAAGCAAGAAGTACGAAGTTATTGGAACTTTTTTGGGAAGTGATGTCCCATACTCCATATAGCATTGGCTTTGCCCCATTTAATTATAATTTCTTTTGAATTTTAAAAAACTTTTTAAATGGTAAAAATTTTAATTCTAACGATGACCTCAAATCACACTTGGCTGAGTTTATTGCTGCTAAGGACCAGAAACTCAAGGAGAGTGGATTCATGAAGTTATTAGAAAAATGGCAACAGGTAAGGGAACATAATGGAAGATATTTTACAGATTAAAGTTATTTTTTGTGCAGAAACATTTCTTACTAAAAAACCGAAATTACTTACTTGCCAATCCAATATTAGCATAATTTGCAGAAATTACTCAATACCACTGCTATTCTTTTAAACAATTTTAAGTATTTACCAACAGCAAATTTCTATTTATAGAGAAAGTAATATTTATAAAAATATTTTATGTAAATAAATATTTCATATAATGTGAATTTAATAAAATAAAACATTTTTTTCATAATCTATTGTTGATTGTATTAGCAATGTTAATATTTCCTACTTAAAGTGAAACATCTTTTCCGGAGGCTCTAAAGTCACATAAGATCAGGTGATATAAAGCAATTTACAATGGCTTAATATCTTTTAATCTTGAGTTAAAAAATCCAACCATCGAAAGCGCACTCAGTGGAGTGTATCTTACATGTGGAAAAGATAGATAATAACAGTTCAATGCATTTTAAAAAATATAATTACTTTCATATAATCAATAAGTGTTACGCAATTTTTGTAAGCATTTCCTCGATTTACCACCCTTGAAATAAAAAAAAGTTCTTTTTTTAATTTACATAGATTGTTTCCTCCATATTTTTTTTATTTTCAATAAACTAGAAGAACCACTGAGAGAAATAATGTTTATTTTTCACGTTTTACTTTTTTGTAGGTCAAAATAGATTCATAAATAAAAATACAAATGATTAATATTGACTTAGAATGGTGGGAAATCCAAACTAATTGAAGTGTTAACATAAAAGTTTAGTGACTTTATTAAAGTTATTTTGAAAGAGAGGATTTTGTAAAAAATATTTATTATCGATACAGTATATCTATATAATACGATAATTTTTTGGAGATTCTTCTTTATCACATAATCCACATTTTTCATTTATTGGTTAAATAAAAAGGATTATTAAATATTTAAGTATCTTTTATATTAATTAAAATATAAAAACATATTGATCAACCAAATGATTAGTTTATTCATCTAATATGTGATATAACTAATCCTCTCATCTTTAAAAGACTTAAAATATGTAAATATGCTTCTATTAAGTTATTATAATGCTTTTCTTGGTGTATAGTACATCAAGCTGCACAAGGCATACGACTAATCACGTAATTTTGAACCATGGTTAAAGAAGATAGTGTGTATCAATTTACCCCTAACTTCTACACTGCTTTATTTGAAAACTTGGGGGCTTAGCTGAGCATATAGCCTTCAAAGCGACAATTTTTGGAAAATAAAATTTAACACGAAGTACTGACTATCATACTTTTGCTATATCAATCAAGTTGATCTATTTTCAATCGTGTCACATCCCGTCAACTGCGAGTGCTGGAGGGTTCGAGTAAAGATCAGCCATTTTAACAACTAACACAGTTTTATTTACTATATTACTTAATACCCTTACTCAACTTAATTGAGAATGCACTTAAATCACTAAACGCGAGGAGTAACCACAACCGTAATAAATTAAATATAATAGAACCAAACTCTCAAACCGAAATCAAACTTAAGAAATCAGCCTCTAAAACATTTCAAATGATAACTGAGGCTTATGAAGATGAAAATTTGTGCCGTGCACGAGTGTTTGAATGGCATAAGTGGTATTCAGGAGGAAGGGACAATGTGGAAGGATGATTAACGTGCTGGCCCCAAAATTCAAGGCAATATTAATTGTCTTCTTTGACATTAATGAAATTGTAATCATTGAGTAGGTTCTCAGTGGTCAGACTGTTAACCAATATTACTGCATTGAAGTACTAAAAAAACTTCGTGAAAAAATTAGGAAAAAAAGGTCAGAATTGGTGAGTGATGAGTGACTGTTGCACCAAGACAATCTATCCACTCACATAGCACTATCTGTTAAGCAGTTTGTGACCACCAAAAACATTACTATGATGGAGCATCCTCCTTATTGAATTGATTTGGCTCTCCATGTAACTTTTTTTAACTTTCATACAGTTAAATTTTGCTTAAAGGAAACACATTTTACATCAGTTGAAGAGGTTCTGACAAAAATGGAAAATCTCCTGAAGGGGGCATTTTAAAGACCTTGCTCCAGAACGTTACCAGAAAAGGCAGCACCGAATGCAGATTTATGTGAATGCTCTATGGGAATACTTTGAAGGTGACATTGCCTCGGAGAGCTGATTCTGTAATTCCAATGACTTATTGGATCAGTCTCGCTTTTCGTCGTCACACCTCGTATCCTTAAAAGTGTTCTATTTTGTTATTTGTTTTGAATTTCGCAAGGATACGATTTCAACTGATATTAGTGTAATTTTTTCATATGAATGTAAACGTGGCAATATAACGCTGCAAAAGCTGCACACAATATAAAACAAGCATTGGAGGAAAATACTTATAACGATAAAAAAATGCAGCATTGGTTTAAAAAATTTCGGTCTGGTGATTCTTCTCTACAAAACGAACCCTGTGGAAGACCCAAAACTTCTGTGAAAAATGATGCTTTGAAAACATTGGGGAAAATGAATTCAACTGCACCTATCATACTGCCATTAAAAATTGATAAAATCCATGAAAAATTAAAAATTATACTCCCATCAAGTGTTAATCGACATAGCCCAAAATTTCTCCACGACAACGCTCTGCCTCATACGTTATACAAAACAATTGTGAAATTAAATGAATTAAAGTATAAAATTTTGAAGCTCCGAACTTATTCCCTGAACCGACTTTCATTTTTTAAAACATTTACTACAGTTTTTAAGGGCTGAACAGTATAAAATTCAAAATCGGAATTTAGTGAGTCTAAAAATTAGAATTTCTTTAAGACAGGTATCAATGCATTAAAATCTCGTTGTTAAAGGTGTATTGAAGCAAGTGGAGCAAATTTTGAATAAATAAACAGCTTTTGAAAATGTAAGCAGTTTTATATATTCACTTAAAAATTTGATGTTTCATACGCACCAATCTAATATTCAAATAATTTTTTAATGTCCATTAGTATACTTTTTTTGCAAATGGACAAAAAAAAGTTTTTTTTAAAGTACTTTTTTTGTGTACTTTTTTGCAAGGAGTGCTATGTAGATCCACCTCCTCGTTGGTGCATCCCAGAAACGTAAATTATTACGGTAAAGTGATCTACTACGTTGGTATGTGTCACCTTCAGAGCTCTTCTCTACGTGTTCTCTAGTGGAATGCAGGTGGTTTATTTCAGGTTAAGAAACAGGAGCATGCCAAGAATTTGGCTGCCTATGATATTGACGTTTTCACTGTGATGGAGTCAAATCTCGATTTAGAAAAATTGAAATATTTCACTTTCAAGGGATATTCTCTATTTTTTTCTACCGAAATCAAGACAAGATTAAGAGTTTAATCAACGGACGAATCTGTAGAGCTCGATACGAAGGCTGCTATTCAAAATACAAGATTCTAAGGACTGATCTACCACAGGGAGCCGTTTTCAGATGCCTTCTTTTTTATCTGTATATAAACGATCTAACTGCTGAGTTGGAGAGACTTATTGGAGTTAAATGTCTGTTATATGCAGACGACCTAGTTCTATGGACAGAAACGCTTAAATATCATGCTAAGGAGAAATCTGAGACAATCTTGAATAAAGCTTTGGATGTCCTTGATCATTGGTGCCATGATAATAACATGAAAGTAAATCTGGATAAGACATCCTATCAGACTTTCTCTCTCATCCATCAGCCATTGCAACTTAACCTCTCATACCAAGGAATGAATGTTCTACAAACAAATGGTTTTTCTCATATTTGGGCATTAACTTCAATCGAAAACTAACACGGAGACAGCACAATGAAATGACCGTGGAAGGCACAACAAAGAGGTTAAGTCTTTTGAAAAAAATTGCTGACTCGAAATGGGGTTGTTCTAAAACAACTCTAGAATTAACATATTGTGACGGGGCTATTCGCGAGATATTCTGACTAATATTCTTGGGGAAACTTTGGGGCTAGCATTTATATTAATTCACAGCCTTTCAAGAAAAACACGAGATAGATATATGTTAATTAGTTCGACTATATAAAGTCTATATATATATAGGTTTTGTAGATGTAAGGGGAGAAGGAACCGTGAAGCTGTCAAGTAAGTGTGAACACTGGAGTATTTACTTCACAAACTTAGCGCGCGTTTAAAAGGTAATTTCTGAGAAAATTACTAGGATTGAATATTTAAGATAGTAGAATCAGAATCGTCCAGAGGTTAATTAGTGTTTGTTCTCCTTATCTATTTCTAGTAGTCGGGTTTACTTAGGATTGAATATTCGGAATAATCGATGTTTTAGATATCACTCCTAGGTTTTTTCTTTTAATTTAACTTGTGATTGTTTAAGTGTGTGTTCTAAGCTTGAATAAATCTAGTTGTTATTATGGAGTTTGTTGGTGATGCTTTGTTATCCCCCACACCTTGAGACGCGCTGGACAGAGGGAGAGGGGTCCTAGTTAGGACCCCTCCCCCACAATATAAGACTTAAATTCTACCTCTAATTACCTACTGCTACGAGCCTTTGGTTGGGGTATCTAAACAGGTGGTTGATATCCTAGAAGTGTTCTACAACCGAGCATTACGGCTAATTACGGGAGCTGTGAAATCAACATCAATCGATGCTCTATTGTTATCAACCCATCAAATGCCTATTAAATCTATTATAGAAGAACGGGCTTTATTTTATGGGAGAAAATTACTAGAATCCCATAATGCCTATCCTTTTGGAATGAATCTATATCCTATACACCAACAGAAGTTTTAAATCACAGAGAGGATTCCTTCAGAAAGTCATGACTCTTAAAGAGATTCATAATTTTCATTTCGAGCCAGAAGATGTAACAAAATCTTCCTGCCCGACTGAAAGGTATGACTTTACGTTTTCAACAGAGCTGCTTCAGGAGGTCCGAAAAAAGAAACAGATAGCCAAATCCTAAGGATCCTTTCTTTGGAGACTGAATACCTTATAACCCTGAGGATGAATGACTTTACGTTTTCACGGACGATTCCAAATTAACAGATAATAGTAATGCAGATACTGGAGTTTGGTGCAAACTATTTTCCTTCTATACACCAATAGGAATTCGCAGTACTACTTTTGATGCCGAAATTGCAGCTATACGAATTGCTATGTCTCAACTTCTTTACCACACAGATCGTGTTTCAAAAGTAGTTATTTCAAGTGATTCAAGGGCGGCCCTGCAAGTAATATCTTCCATTGAGGCATCTTTATCAGTGGATATTCTAAAATGTTAACTGTTAATTCGTGGTTTACTTCAATGCCATATAGACATTGCCATGGAATGGATTCCTTCGCACTGAGGCATTGATGGGAATGAAAATTCCGATTGCTTGGCGAAGAAAAGGACAAAAATCTTTCAAACCTATAACAATACAGTTCCCTTTTATAGTGCCAAAAGAATCACAAAGAAGTACTACAGAGAACACTTCTGGTCCAAGTTCAACCAAAAGAATAATCAAAAAGTGTGATTTAGCAAACATCTTCATGTTCCAAAATGGGCACGAGATAGAGTTGTTTTCAATTTTCGAATCGCCACTGGCTACGACTGCCTATCCAAGCATATAAGCATGATAGGGATTGCCCAGAGTCTGCTTTGTAAACTGTGAGGCTCCAATGAAGAAATGGCACGCTGCCGTGCACTCAGCTCTGGACCCATGTGGAGCAGATATTGGGAGGCCAGATATAAAATGTGTGATTTATAGACTATACTGTGGACTTGTGTTTCGTTACTTCTTTTTTTTTTCTTGTTTTTTTTGTCAATATTTTCTGTTTCTCATTTTGTTTGCAGTTGGCTTGTAATCCACCTTTGAAAATAAAAAACATTTTTGCAATAAAAAGTTTGGTGAAGAAATTTATTATATCTTTGTAAAATTAAGAACATGTAAAACTCATACACATATTATGAAAAGATTCATCATTCATACCTTTAGGACCCCTTAATAACTAGCAATTACAGACTGAATGTTAAAATCAGCAATTGGTAATGGCCCCGATGTATACTTGTATATGTCGATGTCATACTTGTATATGACATCGACATATACATGTATGTTATATACACAGGGTGGCCATAATTAAACTGCAAGTGTTCAAGGGTTGCTGGAGAGAAAACCACTGCGAATATTCCAGTGAAATTTGGTATCTACACGTTTCAGAACATGCGCAAGTCAAATATGCAAGAAAAAGTCGCCATTTTCACACGGTAGATGGCGCTGTTCCGTGTTTCAATGCTTATCGACGGCATATATGCAAATTTTAAGCTCATCGAACAGTATGAAAATAAGACCACAATGAATAATGAACACTGAGGAACGTGCATTGTTGTTGAAGATATTCTATCAGAATGGTAGCAATTATTCAGCTACTCTGAAAGAATACCGGCGTATGAAACGATTTAGAAGAGGTCCAATGAGTGTGTCAATGGATTGAAAAATATGATTTCTAAATTTGAAGAAACAGGAGAACTGGGCATTATTCCAAGCACAAGAGGGCGGCGCCCGTCCCGCAAACCCGGAAAGAATGTAACAAATTAGTGACGCCATTGCTACTAGGAGTAGCAGTTCAGGAGCCAATATGTTGCAACAAGTGAGCACAAGAAGTGTGGCTCGGACATCCTCTCTTCCCTGATCAAGTGTGCATAAAGTGTTGCGCCACATTTTTCGGCGTTATCCGTATAAAATTAAAATGCATCAAGCATGTGATTGCATCTGGTGGCTCGCATATTCAGCACATCATGTGATAATTTCATTGAATAAATAATTGTTTAATTATTTTTCAAAGTGTCTTTATGGATAGTTTAATTTGTGATCTTAATTTACGTTAATTTTTGATTACATGATACTGTAAAAAAATTAATTACTGAAGTGAATTGTATGGAATTTTGATAAATGTAAGTGATGCTTTATATTGTTTGTATGCCTCTTAGTATGTAATTATGCTCTGTCTATCGGTTTTGGAAGTTATATATACCACCGGTGAGCGTTGAAATACGATATAGCACCATTTACTGGGTGAAAATGGTGATTTATTTTTCTTTGCATATTTGATTTGCGCATGTTCTGAAACGTGTAGATACCAAATTTCATTGGAATATTCCCAGTGGTTTTCTCTCCAGCACTCTTTGAACACTTGCAGTTTAATTATAGCCACCCTGTACATGCCTAAGACAGATTTTCAATCTCGTATTGGGTATATTCTGTAAGGATTTGTCTATTGTTTTCCACGGATTGTACCAAAGACTCCCAGAGAAATAAGATAGAAAACTCAATCATTCTATTATCAAATTCTAACAGTAAACTTGAGAGGAAAAAAAGAGTAAGCTCTAATTTTGAGGGAACAGAACGTAATTAGATAGAATTAGGAAAAAGAAGGTGAACGTTGTGACTACATTTTACCTAAATTTAGACTCTACTGCCACTATTAGCCTTCGCAAAGGTACAATTGAATTACAATAAATCTCTCATACACGCTATCAACACCCTCTCTAGTTTGATATTTCTTCGTTGTTGATCGTATAGAACTAGAAAACGCAGCTAATCTTAGTTCTTAAATATTTTCCTAAGTTTCGGTAAATTAATTCGGACTCGTTGGAAAAAGTAGAGTCAACCAATCGGAAAAAAAATAATGCAGAAGCGAACTTTACAAGAGCTTTGCTTAAAAATTGTACATGATATGGAATTTTAAAAATAGATGAGGTATCAAACTGACTGCAAATTTCATTTTGGGGGAAGTTTAATAATTGTGAGCTGTCCAGATGTTACTAAGCCCTAAAAACTGAAATTCTGTAATTATCGTTCTAAAAATAATTTGTTTTCGAAATATTTACAATATAATTAGTTCAAGATATATTATAAGTAACAGAGTATGTTTTTTTATAAGCCAACAACATTTTTGAAATTTATTAGTCTAAATAATAGGTAAATTATTTAGATACATTATTTAGTTCCCTTAGTAATATTTACTGGTCTGAGTGCTCTAATTTGTTTTATAAATATCTTTAAATTTACATCATGCTTTTTCTGTATTTGTTGAAAAAGAAAAATTTATTTCAAGTATACATTTTTTATAACATTTTTTAAGTTAAGATATCTTCATTTGTTTTGAATGATTCTGTTGTCTGTAAGAATTAAAAAAAATCACAAATACTAGACGAAAATTTTCGGTGAAATTTCGAGCTAACAGTTGAAAGAAAATATACTGAAGTAAATTTTAATTTGAAACTACAGGCTGTATACACTTTGTGAGTATTTCACGAAGTTCATTGGCTTAGTTTAAAAAAAATAATAAAATCACTCTGTTAAAAGCAAATTGATCCCAAAAACAAACCTCCCATAATTTGTACTCCCTACATTGTTCTTTAGATACATTATTTCTTTGAAATTTTAATTTTTTTTCGTTAAGTACTTCCTCAAGTTTATTTTAGTTGAGTATGAATATTTTTTTAAGAAGCTGATGTGGTAACAGTCATTTAAAATTCAACCTTGACACTGTGTACAGTAATTGTGCTTAAAGTTTCATCAACAATAATAAACTAATCAGTTGTTTAGCATTAAAATCTAAAGAAAAAATTTTAAATTATTAACACATCCATCTAAAGATCCATTGAAGGTAATTTTTTTATTTAAAATGTCATTAAGCTACTTATAAACAGGAGCTGAATACTTGTGATTGTCCTTAATTCCAGCGAGTTTTAGTCAATATATGACCCATGATATTCTACAAGAGTAACATCTAGATGGGCCCCTTTGTTAGTTATATTCTTTCCATATATTTTAGGTAGAAGGAGTTTTAATTTCTATCTTCAAAACTTATATTTGTTAATTTGTACTAAATAGTATTTTATTATCCTCTAAAGTTTTTAGATTAGAGTGCAACACGTGTTGTGAAAGTCCATACGAACTTTTGATTTCAATTATACACTTCAGGAGTAGGTCAAGATGATGTCCTGATTGCGATACTGAAGGGAAAAAAAGGAGTCCGTTTCTATAGCTTATTTGATATTACCTCAGGCAATTGTTTGTTTCGTCCTTTTGAACTTTTTGCCAAATAAAAAGAATACTGAAATGTATGATTGTTTCTGATAATAAACGTAAATAATTTTAGTTTCTTATTTTTTCTTGGTTTCTACAGCTTATAAAATATTTTCACTCGTAGTTGTACATTAAGGAAATCTAACGCTTTTGCATAATTAGGAGTTAATATCAGTATTAAGAAATTTTTAACTGATGTGTCTCAAAATAATAATGTTACATATCTTAACTGTAATTTCATCTACATTTGTTGATTTAGATTCGCTTCATTTGGTTTGTATGTGGGATTGATTTTCTCTCATTTCCTCATTGTCAGTGCCTAACATTTCCTCATTGTCAGTGCCTAACATTTCCTTATTTGGCGAACACGTTAAAAGCTTTTAAGACATACTGTTGGAGATACAGTCAGTATTAATTATCTTAAAAATTTCTTTCCAGGTTTAAAAATAAGAATGCTGAAAAGTTTACAGTGTTATCAATCAGGAATATTTAGTTCATCTATAAAAATAGGAAAGTTAAATGATTTTCCTCAGTATCGCTTTCCATATCGAGAAAAATTCATAGTTTCAGTTAGTTCCCTCCATTCATTAAAGTATTAAATGCAACTTTGAAGATATTTCTAGATAATTTAATTCATTGTTTATAAACTTGGTATAGGAAGTAATCGTGAGAGTTGGGAGACGATGGACACCGTAGTTTTAAGCCATGGTAAAGTAAGGAGGATAACCTTAAGCTAGTATCACATTCTTGTAAGGGTTATATATAAGTATATATAATTCCTGCTACCTGATGGGGTTTTTAAAGGAACTACCCTTCGGTTGTGGGTAGCATAATGGTCTAGAAAAAAAAAACTTCAATATAAAAAGTAATATCTATCTATCTATCTATCTATCTCTCTATATATGTATATGTATATATATCATGTTGTTGTATGCCTAAACCTTATGCAGTGATACTATTTTTGCTGGAATAATAATATCTCCTTGGTTCATATGAAACTACGGTCTTAACTCTAGAGAAATGGACTTTCTGAAGTTTACGCTTATAAGTTGAAAGTGTATTGCATTACGATGAATTTTATGGTACCTATTTCAACGGAATACGTATGGCAAATTATTCATTTTTCAAATGCGTTTTAGTTGAATTAACTTTTTCATTTGCTTTAAAAATTACATAAATGTTTGCAAATTTTTTTTACTTTTTTATTTTAGAAGTAATTCATTTTGATTGTGTAACATTTCATGTTTTTTAAAAAGCTGTACAGTACTTTTGCAATCAATCCAGCATTTTCTGCAGAAATATACGTACAATTTAAAATTCTGTAGAACAAAAGAATTACGAAAACTTATTTTCTAATATTTTTTAGTTTAAAATAATATATATAAAAATTTTGAATCAACATGAGATTTTAAAAAGTTTAATGGTATTAGTGAAATGAAGAACTAAACATACATTTCTTAAACTTACACATCCACACTGAAAAAATAAATTAATATAATTCGCATATTTTATTGAATTGCAGGAAAAGAACTGAACTGAATGAAAAACTACTGCTTCTAGATAAAAATGCAAATCTTGTATGGCAAATACGTAAGCGTATACGTGTGTGTAGGTGGAGCTTGCGGAAAAAATAGGCTTTATAAGCGCGGGCAAGTTAAGACGTATTTCGTTCACCAGCACACCTCGGTGAATTTCTTGGTGTTATTTTGAAGCAATCGGTTCAATTCAAATTGTAACAGTAAAAATGAGTAAACACCAACGTTTAGATGATGGAATGAGGTGGCGAATTGTGGGGAGTCTAGAAGCAGGCCAATGTCAAGTCCAGATTTGTAGAGAGTTCAATTTAACACCCACCGTAGTGTATAACTTATGAAAACAGTTCCAGGATACTGGATCCATCTAGAGAAAGTCTGAGCAAGATCGTCCAAGAGCCACGACGGCCAGAAAAGATCGCCATTTGTCGATTATAGCGGGGTGTAACAAAGAGGCTACAGCTTCTCAGCTCTCTCGTTACTTGAATGCAGCCACAGGAATCCGAGTATCAAGGGTGACTGGTTCAAAAAGACTTCATGAGAGAGGGTTGTTTGCCAGAAGACCTGCTATTTGCGTCTACGAACAGGAGAGTCCGTTTATAATGGTGCATTCAGCATAGAGATTGGAATATGGATCAATGGGCAACCGTTCAGTTCACCGTTGAGTCCCGTTTCAGCCTAAACACCGATTCTCACCGCACGTTCATATTGAGAGAACCAGAGATCCGTTATCTACACTCCAATGTTCGCGAAATTGACAATTATGGCGGAGTAGGTTTAATGGTCTGAGGAGATGGCCAAGGATGGCCGTACACCTCCATGTCTTTGAAAGAGGCTCAGTGACTCGTGTGAGGTATAGGAATGAGATCTTGGAGCCCCATGTTTTTCCTTTCAGGGGTGCATATAGCCTCATTTTAAAGGACGATAACGCGAGGGCACATAGAGCTCTTCTGGTCGATGAATTTCTAGAGAGTGAGGATATTCGCCGTATGGATTGGCCAGCCAGGTATCCAGACCTCAACCTTTTAGAGCATCTCTGGACGCTCTGAGGGACGGCAATTGCAACTCGCAACAATCTTCCGAGAACCATCCAGTAAATGAAAACAGCGTTGCTGAACGAATGGGAAAAATTTTCTCAAGAGCTGATAAACTGCCTTATTTCTAGTATGACATCACGCTGCGAGGTCTGTATAACTGTAAGAGCTGTAAGAGGGGGCCATATCCCCTAATAACTAATTTCTCTTTTATTTATTCAGCAACCGCTGTTTAATACCTTCGAACTCCAACGAGTGTTATACACAATCATGCGTGTGCATTGCAATTGTTGAATGATTATTTGTTTTGTATTGTATCAATGTATGTACATATCAAATTTCATTACAATCGGTGCAGTAGTTCTAGAGATGATCAATCAAGTCTGAAAATTCTCTTAATTTTTTACACCAGTGTAGATTAAAGTCTAAATTAAAAAGTAAAAAAAAAAAACTTTTTTCAAAAAACAACTAGATAGAAAACGTAGCTATTTAAGAGTAATTTATTATTTTTAAATCTGCTGCTTTATTTAAACAATAAACACCAAAATATCTATGTAAATAAGCTTTACAGTTAACTTGTAGCAACACTTGCAAAACTTGACTTCGTTCTAATTATCATTAACTTCTTTGTGTAAAAAAATACTCTTGTGTGTGTGTGTGTAAAAAATTGTAATGTTCTGTCCGAGTTTAATACATGAACGTATTAAACTCGAACAGAATTACATAAGGATAACTAAAACTTTCTTATATATTGTATTCATCCTCATAATGTGTCTCAAGTAAAAACATTTCCTAAGCCTTGACCTTAAGGTAATATCTGATTCAGAACAATCCTCTTTTGAAAATAATGGTCTTTCACTTCTGATTTGTATCTCTCTGCTGAATGAACGAAGTACTAGAGCACTTATTTAAATCATTGTAGTTAAAGCCGATTCAATAGAAGTGCTTCTTTCGAGAAACTTTGCTTATGATCTATACCAAGGTCTTTACAGTCAACACTTAGTTTTCTTTAAAGTACTCCGGCCAGAGAAAATTATTAGTCTCTTGTCCTTACAAGATCGTTTGAGTCAATGCTCTGCAATTGTGTATTTATGTATAATGAATAGAAATTTCACATATCCTGTGTGGAATACATACTGTAGCTGATTTAGCGTGAAATATAATTTGGTTACTGAACAAAACAGAGGAAAGTCTTTGGAGGAAACCTAATAAATTATAGTTAGATGTCTAAGGGAACAACTGTAGATTTACGTTGCAATAAGTGGCGTGACAAATAATCATGCAGAGGACTTTATTTTTTTGCTATGCATTAAAAGCTTTACCGACTTCCTGCACTAAAAATTTCTTTTTTTTGGTGTAAAAACCAATAGCATCTGATTTGTTACCCTTAATAAAATGTGAAATACAAGAGAGTATAGATTTATTAGTTTGAAAAAAAAGGGGAATGAAATTATATTTTGAAAGATATGAATAAAAAAACTTTATGTGAAATAAATTTATTTATTTTTACATTTTTAAACAAAACTAGAGTTGTATGCTAGAAAATAAAAATTAAAGAATAGGTGGCTTGTGCATGATTTTTCAGATCCATTAAAGCAGGGGTTGGCAATCGTGTCTACGTCAAGCAATCTTGTGTAGTGTTTCAAGCCAATCTACCAATAGGATTCAGAGTGTCTCACTATAAGAAATATTAAAGATAATCCGATTCTCGCGACAGTGCTTGCATGAATGTTAAGAATATAGACATTTAGAACTTTATTATACATTAATTATGTATCTCATTTAAAGATATTTATTAACACAAAAACAAACACAAAATATGACTATTCTTTCAACATAAATAAAAAATAAAAATTGTATATGTATAAACTAGTATCTTTAAAATATATATATATATAAAATATGAAATAAAAAGCATAAAATACAAGTATTTCTTCAGTAGAGGTAAATAAAAAATAAATATTTTTAAATTCGAATCGTGTTCCAACACCGCTTTATTTCATATCAGAATATCAGAGGTATAATTTATGACTTTCAATTTAATACGATTCTGATTGTCCAGTTGTTAAGCAACTTTGCAACCTCAAAATATTTTTCTCTCACAGAGAAGATTTATTTACATAGATAGTAGAACCAAAAGCGGAAAAAGAAATTTTCTTCAAACAATTCAATCTCTCTAGCAAAGAGAGAGACATCCAATATTTTTAAATAACTGTTGTGGGTGATTTATCGTTAAAGTTATCTTCAAGATCTTTATACAATTCCGTAAATTTTGCTTCCCATAAATCTAAGGTTATTAGTTCAATAAGTTCCATTCCAAAATTGTCAATTTCCATCCATTCAAATATTGACAAATTTGTAGAGAAGCTTAGAGTGCCACTGAGAATTATACTACATGTCAAATCTGGCGCATGTGCAATAGTATGCCGACCCCTGCGTTAGAGTAACACAAACAAAACAAATTATAAATTTTACTACATATTTTGAGGGACAGTTTTATAAACGAAATTATTTTGAAAATATCTTAGTTTTTGTAAAACGATACAAAATTATTTAAAACCTTCAAACACTCTAAAATAAAAAACTTATTGAAGGAAGGGGACTAAAAACAGCTGTGAATACTAGATGCTCAGCTCCATATTACAGTCCATTAAGAAATTATAACACCACTTTACTTTTGGAAATTACGAAATAAATAAAAGTTTTAATAAAATAATTTAAAAACATGAGGTATTATATATTACAGCACACACACATTTGTTATAATTAGGTTTCAATGATTTTGAATGACGCAATAAATGATTAAATTATCAAAATTATTAGATATAAATTAAAAATGCCTTATAAAAAATTATAAGACCACTTGTTTTAAAAAACAAAAACAAAATTATGAAGATTAATTCCTACTATTAGTTCACACGCTTCCTATATAGTATATATATATCTTGTTCTCAAATTTTCAAACGTTAATAAAATGCTTATTATTCATCCATTCAAGTTCAAATACATTTTTTTAAACTTGTAGTGGATAACACTTGATGTTAATACAGTTTTTTTTCAAATATAAATTCATTAATTCTATTGAATTAGTGAATAAATAGTGACAAACAAAAATAATAGTCCAACACCATATATAAAAAGGAAAATCGCTCGTTGTGTCCTTGTAGCAGATTGGATAGCGCGTTGGACTTCTAATCCAAAGGTCACTGAAGATGTACGTTAAATATGTCGAGGCTTAAATGTCCTCCCGTTGGTGTGCCGTGGAAGTTAGGAGAGGGGCGTGTGCCATATCAGGTGTCGCCCTCGTCACTTGACCATTGTTCAAAATTACAAGGTTCCTCTCCAACATCTTGCTTAAAGTAATGGCATCTGCTTTTATTAAAACACTTGTAATTTTTGTTCTAGTGAACCAAAAATAATAAACTTGGTATTTTTATAAAACTAATAAGATGGTTTGTAAAATAAAGTCATAAAAATAAGTCTTTAATAAAGTTATTAAAAAACACTTTTCGAGTAAACTTGGTAT
Organism: Trichonephila clavata; assembly: GCA_019973975.1. NCBI lineage: Eukaryota > Metazoa > Arthropoda > Arachnida > Araneae > Nephilidae > Trichonephila > Trichonephila clavata. The sequence goes on along the minus strand of BMAO01021655.1, from coordinate 131,876 downwards.
TTTTATAAAACTAATAAGATGGCTTGTAAAATAAAGTGATAAAAATAAGTCTTTAATAAAGTTATTAAAAAAACACTTTTCTTTTTGATGTATGACACTTGCTTAAAGTAATGACATCTGCTTTTCCTAATGCACTTGTAGTTTTTTTCTAAAGAACGAAAAATAATAAACGGTATTTTTATAAAGCTAATAAGATGGCTTATAAAATAAAATCATAAAAATTGTCAATTTTTGGCAAAATTCACAGTTTTAGGGTAGTCGGATACCTTAAAGCTACACTAAGGTCATAGGCGTTGGACTTCATAATTTTGAATCACGGTCGAGTGACGAGGACACTTGAGCTGATACCCCACTCTATAAACTTCAACACCATGACAACGGGAGAACTTTAAACCTTGATAGATTTATCATGTATTAGCCCCTTTGCCAAGTTTTCGCTGACATCAAGAATCGAACCCAAGACTCGGAATTGCCAGCAACGAGTTCACGACATGACTGCTTGGCTACCACGGTCTTAATACCACTGATGATCCTCCGTGCGGAGGAGCTGATAGGTGTTAAATCTGTCTAGACTCAGACTCTACGGTGTGGTGTTTGGCATGATAAATGCAAGTTGGCATGGTGTTGAAGTTTGAAGAGTGGGATGCCAGCTCAGGTATTATCGTTGTCACTCGACCGAGGTTCAAAATGGACTCGATTCATCTGACGTCATAATCTCATGGTGGTGGGCTAAGCAAATAGCCCCATGTTTCATTCGTGTTTGATTCGACTGAGTATTTTGGCGGCATTTTTAGATTTGCATCTACTATCATATAACAAAATGAAAAAACCCCTTTCTTTCTTTTAACTTAAAAAAACAAATAATTTATATTTTTGTATGCATTACTGATAGCTTTATAAATATATATAGATTTTTGAAATTCACATTAATATTTCTTTATTTTTATTGAAAAATTACAATTTGTAAATTCTCGGAACACCTATCGCTAAATTATGTTTCTTGGCTATCGATTCCGGTCGCCAAAAACACCTATCGCTAAATTAGATTGCTTGGCGATCACTTCCGGTCGCCAAAATAAGTGACATCGCCCCTGTTCTATACTTGAATACTTAATTTTTAAGTACACAGGATTTTGTTCAATTGAATGATCCATAATTTTTTGAAACATGGCTGACCAAACTAAATACAAATCCTAAAAGTATACAAAAACACAAGACACGAGATCAAAGAACAGAAATATAAACTAAGCTTAAATCTAGTACTGTAAACTAGAACTATGTATATATTTACTAACTATACAAAAAGCAAAAGACTAGAAAATGTGTTAAAAATATTTAGAGTACTAAAAAATGTAAAAAATATAAAATAATTATGTAAGCAAATTCGAAAGTTAGCGCACAACCACAAGTGTAATACGATCAGCTGTTATTGTTTACTTGATATCACTTTAATAATCATGTGATGATGGCCCAACGATTGCACCGCCCCCTAGAGATGAATCGACCCCATTACGAGGTGTCACCAATAACCCTTAGTTTAACTTTGAAGTGTAACTTTTCTTAAAAAATCAAACCCAACTGTGCCATGTGACATTTTTAGCTGAAACGTTTCGAAATTTCACCAGTCTCGAAAGGCATTTTTTCAGTTGGTAATTGAAATAATTGTCGCGATCGTTCAATGTCATCACAATCCGTTTTCCTTTAGACTATTTTATTTAGTTGAAATCATCTTTTCTAATTGTATTCTTGCGAATAATGGCTTTAGAATGCTTACTTAACCAAGCTATTTCTTTTTCAGATTTACCAGGAATTTTGGAAAAAAAATAAAAATTTTTTTGCATTCAGATAATTTTTTACTCTGTGCCATATTTAAATAAATACTGAATAGCACAATTAAAACCTGCACCTTTGGTTCTTAGTAATGCTTTCATGAATACTGAAACATGCGTTTTATAATGATTCTGATGGGATGTACAATATATACACACATGTCCATAAATTAAGGATAATTCAGAATCACACAGAAATTGAACTCTAAAATAAAAATTTCACCTGTAGAATTATCACACACATCTTGAAGAAGAATATGCAAATTACAGGAAACCACCAGATGGCGCGGTTAGTACGTCACAATGACGAGAGTGTAAGAGAGGGGTATATAAGGAATGGTGGTAAAGAAGTAAGATTGTTCACAAGCGCTTTAAAAGCCTTTCAGTGCAATAACCGCATAGTTATGGCACAAAGGAAGCATTTGGATGATTTTTACGTGGTAGAATTATCGGACTACTGGAATGTGGACGTACCCAGCTGGAAGTATCCGAGGAACTTGGAATCACCCAGAGTGTCATCTCCAGGCTTTGGCAACGATTCCAAGATGATGGTAATGTGAGTAGATGTTACAGCACTGGTCGCCCAGAGTTACAACGCCGAATGAGGACCGGTATTTGGCAGATACTGCCAAAAGAAACAGACGGAGCCCAGCATCAGACCTATCTCGTCAGCTCTCTTCAGCTACCAGTACAACAGTTTCAAGGCAGACCGTGTACAGACGCTTAGGGCACATTGGTCTATATGCTCGTAAGCCTGTCAGATGTGTTCCCCTTACCGCAACTCACTGTCGCCTGCGATTAACCTGGAGTAGAGAGCATGCATTGTGGACACCGCAACAGTGGTCTTGTGTGATGTTTTCCGACGAGTCCAGGTTTAGTTTGCAGTCTGATTCTCACCGGACTTTTATTTGGAGAGCGCCAGGTACCCGTTAACACCAAGAGAACACTATTGAACGATACCGTTACGGTGGTGCAGGATGGCTCGTTTGGGGAGGAATTATTCTTGGTTCCAGAACTGACCTGCATGTTCAGAGTGTAACGATGACAGGCCACATCTATCGGGATGTCATTCTGGAACAACATGTACGTATGTTTTGGGGCACCATGGGTGCTGAATTTCTGTTTATGGATGACAACGCCCGTCCTCACCGTGCAAGCATTGTAGACGAATGCCTTCAATCGGAGGATATCACCCGTATGGATTGGCCAGCATACTCACCGGACTTGAATCCAATAGAGCATGTGTGGGTTATGCTTGGCCGACGCATTGCAGCCCGTCAACCCCCTCCCACCTGTCTACCGGAACTTTGGAGGGCATTGTTTGATGAGTGGTGTAATATTCCCCAAGATCAGATTGATAATTTGATACTCAGCATGCGTAGGCGTTGTAAGGTCTGTATTGCATCGTCCGGGAGACATACTCCGTATTAACCATCATACTAACCATGTTATACTGTTTTTGATGTGTAACATCTTTCCTCTCGATTGCTGGAGATTTGTGGGAGTGATTTCGTGAAAAGGGACGGAAATGCGTAACAGGAAGTTGGGGAAGCACGTGCTATTTAATTTGACCAATCAGCGTGCTTTGTGGTGTCTCTTCGCTACCCTCGTAGTGAAGTTCTGTTTTTCTCCTTATTCGGGAGGGACTTCCCCCCCCCCCCGCGGTGTAGGCCTTGGGATCTTTGTTATTGTTTTTTTTTCTCGCTTTAGGATCAGAGAAGAAGCTAAGTCCTTTAGCTGGATCTTGTAAAGATATATCCACGTGGGGTCCAACTCTAGTAACCATCAAGCTGCCAGCCTTTTTTATATTGTTAAATTTAGCATTTCAAAATATTTTAATTCAAAAACTCGGTTTTGTTTGCATTTGACTCTAAATCCGCACATACCAGCAAGTCTTATTAGACTTCCCCAAGGATAAACTTGTGATCCTTACGTTCAATTGTCAAAATCTGAGGGCTCACCAAACAGATTTCGACGTTATTTCACAAAATTGTTCGTTACCCATGTTGGCAGAGACGTGGTTAGATAATAACGAACGTGTTTCGTTACCTGACTTCGATTGCTGCGTACAATTTAAACGACCGGGACACAGAGCAGCTGGTGTTGCGATCTATCGCAAACAGAACAACTCACATGTTGTGGCTTTATATAGATATTACTTATCATCAAACAAGTGGATTGGGTATTGTTGTTCAAGATAATGGGGCCATATGTGCGGCAGAATGCTTATTTGAAAGTGGACAAACAGTGATTTTGGTGGTCGTATACATTTCTCCGAATCAAACGGTTCAAAAAATTAAAGATTTCCTGCATTTGTATTTTTACCCATATACCGAAGGAGGTTTTGCTCTTTAAAAAAAAACTATCACTCACTTTTCATGATTTTGAGTGGTGATTTTAAAGTTAACTTCAGTTTGCTAGAAGCCGAGCCACTCATAGCTTTTTTGAATGATGAACTCAAGCTCGAAATGAATACAAATCGAAATGTTTTGACAACTAACAGTAGTACTGTTATTGACGCTGTTTTTCAACGATTTTTAAAATACTTTAAAATCACAAGTATATGTGTCATATTTTAGTTTTCATAAATCTATTGTCTCCGCTCTTCCCTAAATTAAACAAAGATAAATATTTTTGATAAAAAATTGCATTACTCCTTGTGTTAATTAAATAAAATTTTCATTAAAGATATATTTATTCAATAGAAAATTATTTCCAATCACACTCGATTCATTTTTTTCAGGATTTAAGTTGCTATTGGCTAATTTACCACGATAATATGTCAGATGTTACACATCGTATGCGACTACTGTATAAGGCTCGTTTCTTTTTTTGTAAATAGGTTCTTTTTTAAAATTTACTCCAGGGAGTAAAAATCGCAATTTTTATTAATTATGTCAAACATATCGCATCTTTTTTGCTCTTTACCTTTTGTTTAATAAATAGACTTTACAAATAAGTCAAATTTGTTTTGTTTCTGTCTCTTTCTTTGCCTGAACTTCATTAGCCTTAATTTATGGATATGAGTGTATATAGGGGAGACCGGGGCAAGCTGACTATGTTAGCAATTTTTTGTTGTTTATTAATTTATTTTTAAGGAGAGTAAAATTAATTTAACATAACTGTTAGAGTAGTCCTTTGTGGTATTAAAATATATTAGCATTTAATTTTTCAAATAAAAGAAATAAAGGATAATTTATTTTTTCATAACCTTAACAAATCATCATTTTGCCCCAATACTGGGGCAAGATGACTTTGGCCTTGGAGCAAGATGACAGCACTAAAAAAGGTTGAACGTATTTTATCTTTTGAATATGTTATATGGTTTAGCAGATGATAATTGTGTTTTTACATCTTAAAAGTATCAAACTAAGAGTAATGCATTGTACGTAATGTTGATGTGTGTTTAGTTGTGCAGCTAACAAAAGTCACAAAGAGAAATGCCATTTTCATAATTGGAACATTCCTCATGCCACTCTTGGAGTTTACAGCACTGGACCCATTCTTCTGTTGGAGGGTCACAATATTCCTCTTCACAAGCAGGGCATCTTATAACACCGTCCTTTGAAGTTGATCCAACTGGAATGTTTGGCCTGGGTTTTATAGATTTAGGCCTACAGTAGTTATTTTACTCCCTTTTTATCTTCACGAGCTTTTTTCTCTAATTTATTTTAAAACTTCTTGTTTTTCCTTCTACCTTTCCTTTTGTTCTAACATTTCTTTGATGGGTGTGCTTATAAGAATGCTTGTGGAGAGCTCAGTTTTTTTTCTTTTTCTTTTTTTCTCACATTATGTTGCTTTAAGAAATGGTGTGAAATAAAAAACACGAACATACTTCATTGGTGCATTGGAATCAGCATTTACCATAAGTTCTGGTTCTTCTGGAGAGTTTATATGTTGGTTTTCTACTACCAGGGTCTAGGGATTAGCACTATTATTCTCAGTTTCATCGCCAACAGCATCAAAGTCAATAGTTTTTGCCGCAGCATAGTCATGTTCACTAAACACAAGAGGATTATGAGGCTCGATCTCACATTCTTTAAAACCTTTCAACGGCATTTCCAACTGTAGCTGCATTGAAGTAGGTGATGCTCAAAAGCTCACCAATATTTTTGTCTGTGATAGTTTGTTCTGGATGATTGACCATAAAGTTGTCACCTGCTTGGCTATAGTAGTTTTTAAATTGGTCGAAAAATGACACAACAAGGGACTGGAGACGATATGATGTGTGGGGCAGCAACCCAACCATGACGATGTTTTTCGCTCTGCAATATAAGATAGCCTGGAAAGCTATGAGTTTTGTGATTTTCAATAATCAGCAGAGTAGGAGATTCTTTGCTTGGTTTCACATGAAGACAAAAGTGCTTCAAAAAAGAGAAAAATGTGCCCTCATTGTTCCAGCCGTTATCACTACAGTGACCTACAGTTCCTGTGTGTGTGGTGGGGCTCTTTCTACAAGTTTAGGAATCATTCGTTGTCGGGCAAAAAAATCAGAAAAGGTGGCAGATAAGAGCCAGTAGCTCTAATGCAACCGATTATTGTTACATTCCTTCCTTGCTAGGGGGGTCTTAGTGGATAGCAAAACTGTCTTCCTTTGGTCACTCCCTTTTGAACGAAAACTTCCCCGATCCGATGCACCCCTTAGCCTCAGAGAAGATAGAAGCGCAAGGTCACTCGGACAAACACACAGACAAACAAGCGTTTACAGGATTTAATAGAATGGAAAAAACATGGTTATATTAATAAATTCCGAAACACGGGGCAAGATGAAGACCTCATCATCTTGCCCCGTGTTTGGGATCGTCATCTTGCTCCGGGCTGTCTGTTTACAAATATTCGTTCTAATTGTCATTTATTCGTGGTAATAGGTAATATGTGAACTAAGTTATATATATTAGAGAGAAACGCGCGATATATCTTACCTGTATCTGTAGCAGAGCTTATTTACACATGCATAAAAGTTATGTCGTACTCTAATCCAATTACATCATAATATTATACTAGCTAGAGAACGCAGGGAATATTTTTTCTTGGTTGCGTGAGTGACTGAATATTAAGTGAGTGAGGGCTTTTGGCGATGGTCCGCGTAATTTTGAACCATGGTCAAGTGACGCGGACGGCACATGAGCTGGCACCCCCCTCTCCTAACTACCACACCAACGGGAGGACGTTTGAGCTCTCGACAGATTTAACGTGCATCGCTCCCCTACACGACGGATCTTTAGTGGTACTGGGATCGAACTCAAGACACGCTAACCATGATCCGATGCCTAGACCACTTGGCCAGCGTGGACACTTTTCTTGGTTGCATTAGATATTAAAGCAGCATATGATTCAGTGTGGCCAAGTGGTCTAGTTTCAAAATTAAAAAAAGTCGGATATTCTGGTAGATTGCTGCGATGGATTCAAAACTTCTTACACCAGAGAACAATGCAAATAAAATGGAGAAATAAATTTTCGAAAATCATCAAAAATAATTATGGTGTACCTCAAGGTTGTATTTTGAGCCCTTTTCTTTTTATGATATATATGTCAAACCTGTTTGAAATCCAACATAACAGCCATTTACTAATATATGCAGATGATATCTTTTTATATAATAGCGGCTTAAATTGGAATGAATCAATAGATGAAATGCAAGAATCATTAAATAATATTTCAGCCTGGTGTAAAAAATGGAAATTATCTACCTCTTCAGAAAAAGCAACCTAATCAACTTTTCCAGAAAAAGAACTATGCCACTATTACTTAAAATATACGGCAAAACTGTTTCCGAAGTGAAGAATCTAAAGATCCTATGTATAATCTTTGACCCCAATATCACTTGGGAAAATCATATCATTTACTTACGACAGAAAGGATTCAAATATTTAAATGACATTAAAGCCTTATTTTCTCCTAAAATAGGAACAAGAACTGACCACCTTTTAAGAATTATAAATGCCACAATCCGCTATATCTTTGACTATAGAAGCCAACTATTTTCCTTTGCTAGCAGGACCAATAGACAGAAACTAGAGTCGATATACAATGCTGCCTTGCGATTAGCCCTAGGTCTCCCAAGAAACACCCCTGTAGATTTATTAATAGCAGAATCTATGAATAGCAGTATTTATAATCGTCATAATCTCCTTTGTCAAAAATTTTTAACTAAAAAACTAGGATTAAAGAACTGGTCATTGAATGCAAGATTATTTTGGGACATTAATGAAATGTTCTATAAATATGAAATAAAAGAATCCAGTATATTTTTCAAAAGACAATTAACCTCCTCCAAGAACTCTGCGTCTCTAAAGTGGATATTCTTCAATGGATCCAGCCTCCACCGATCTATGAAAGTCACAAAATAAACATCTATTCGCATGAATTGCCTTTTCAAAACAAAGATCTCCCAGATATCATAGTACAAAATATGTTTATCGATTACATCCAAACAAATTTCAATAACAGTATTCTAATAGCAACAGATGGCTCAAAAACTACAAATCAGACAACAATAGGAATTTTAACTCCCAAGAAAAACGTCCGACAAAATTTCCTACTAAAAGAGTTTATTTCAACTTTCACAGCTGAAGCTATAGCCATATGGACTGCATTACAAAATTGGGTTACAGAGCAGAAAACTATGTTATCCTGACGGACAGTTTATCAGTTTTAAAAAGTTTCCAAAATATTAATAGAAGTAAAATACGATAATTTTAAATTTTCAACTTTGCAACAGTCTTCTAGTTCAATCCATCACATTCCTTTGGGTACCAGCACATAAAGGAATAGAGATCAATAAAGAAGTTGATAAATTAGCCAAGGACTCTCCAGATCCTTGGATTTCAGTGGAAGATCTACAAGCATATTTCAAAAAACATCATAAAAATAAAAATGAAGAGGCATGGACAGGAAGCAGAAGATATAAAAATTATAATTATATTTCACATCTTGAAGAGGGGAATAGATAGGCAGCAAACAATAGAAAGTCAGAGGTTTTTATTAGTAAGATGCGAGTAAAAAAACTACCATTGAACGATATTTATTTGCTTTTTAAACAAACAGATTCTGCAATGTGTTCGGAATCTCAAGTGCCAAAAACAAGTGAACATTTCATTTTAACCTGCAGAAAATACAAAGCACTAACGAAAAATTTTGAAAAATTTTACCTCCAACCATGGAGAATTGTCCTATCCAACAATAACTAATTGTAAAACAATAGAGCATGTCCAAAAAGTAGAAGAATTCTTAATATCGACAAATAGATTCTTAAATATCAACCAATAGTTTCTAAGATATCAATCAATAGAATCTAAATTTACTATAATCATCAAATTCTGTCGGAGCATAAGGCGTTTGCCAAGCCTCCAATTATACAGTGCTATCACTGTACTGAACTGAACTGAAGTTATATCGTGGCAGCGGAAAACAATTAAAGCCTCACAATTAACACAAAAATGGTGATTTCAGCGTCTTTATACTATTGTTTAACGAACGGCCAAAATGAGCCAGTAGTGTTCGTTTGATGTTGCACCTAGTGGAATACGGAAAAATTAAGACATTCGTCATCTTGCTTCGGTCTCCCCTATATATATATATGCCGATTTTCTCACGTGAACTTATGATTTTTTTAAACTATTTTTAGAAAAAATGAATAAATTTCAATGAAACTTAAAGAAAATTTTTAAAGTTGCAATTAGTACAGAAAGTATTTATGATCAATTTTAAAAGCACAAACTTAAAATTTGCATATATTATGTATTATTCTTCAGGAATGCATTAATATTTGTTAGTAATATCATAATTTTTAGCGCACTGTAATACGTTTCTAAATGATGTTTTAATGCTAAATACATATATAGATATTACGTGAGCGAGTCTAAACACTAAACTAAATGCTGTGAGCTGGACCTATTTGGAGCCTCTCTTTCACCATCTTGCCTACCTAAGGGTGTGGGCGGAAACAATGCATCACCAGAAACTTCCATAATAACTATTATTTTATTACTATTTAAACACACTAATCAACCACAAGCGAAACTACAAGAGAAGACTCCAGAAGCGATATATAAAGAGAGCAATCTATTCTAAGTGAAAAACTCTAAGTAAACAAACGCAAGTGATCTTTTTAATTTAATCCAGTTCAATCTATCTTAGATTCTTAAACCTTAACCACTAATTTATTACAGTGATAAACTCCTTCCTAAACTCACGTTGTAATAATGAAATAAATCTCACTTACGAATCTCCGCAACAGTTCTTCAGCTCCTTCTATCCTACATTTACAAAACCTTGACTTTATATAGTCAAACTAATTTAAATATCAAGGTTTCTTCTTGAGAGGGATGGTTGTGAGCTAACGCGAATGCTAGCAACAACGTTTCCCCCAGAGGATTAATGATAAGGTCGTGTATAGATCCGTCACAATGCAAAAAAACAAGTTTATTAATAAGCAAAAGCAGTTTGTGTATGAAATTCTTGAATATGCTTTCGATATATTGTGATAAGCCAAAACAATATACCTCCCCCACCCCACTTTTCAAGGAAGTCTAGATAATGTGGTGGGATGAGGTTAATTATAATGCTATTAAATTGAATAAGAAATATTTAACTGTTGCTGGGAAAGGTAAGGAAACTTTCTTGCCCTTACTTTTGCGAAGGATGGAAAAGACTGCTTTTCTTTGCGAATTTATAGAAGGCAGATTGGCCTGAAAAATCGGAACGAGCATCTTCGAATCTGCACGACTGGTAGGTTGTTCACGATCTGTCGTTGTTGTATCTCCCCCATTACATGGTAGATGGCGCTGTGAATGGGAGCGTCTCTGTTTTTCACTGTAACCATATATTCACTTCTTTGTTGTCTTCTGTTGTGCGTAGTCAGCTGCGCTGAATAAAAAACTACAAAAGCATCTTTGGGTACTCACTGGACTATTCCAAACTCATTACCCTACTCGTGTTCTAATATTCTAGCGTCCAACGTGGGGCGCCAGAATATTAAAGCACGAGTTGGGTAATGAGTTTAGAATAGTCCAGTGAGCACCCAAAGGTGCTTTTGTTGTCTTCTGTTGTGCGTAGTCAGCTGCGCTGAATAAAAAACTACAAAAGCTTCTTTGGGTACTCACTGGACCATTCCAAACTCATTACCCTACTCGTGTTCTAATAGTCGTTGTTAGTATTTATGCAAAATGGGAAATGAAGGCAGTAGTAGACGCAGTTATTGAACTTTCATGCTTCAGTAAATAAAAGATATCAAAGACTGTCCCGCTTGGTGAAACAAAATCGACCTCAGGGAGTGGCTCCGCTGACAGCCCAATATAATGCAAGTCTCAGAGCAAGCATTTTGGAACACACAGTTAAGGGGACTTTGTTGAATATAGAACTAAATAGAAAGCAGACGTCCCACTCGTGCTCCTCTGTTGACCATACGTGATTGTCTACTACGCCTACAGTGGGCCCAAGAACATCGAGACTGGAGCAAGGATAAATACCAAATGGTAGAAAGTTACCTTGCGGTTGAATTCCGATTTCTCCTTCATCCTATCAATGGCCATGTCAGAATGGACCGTTTTCCAGGTGAACAGTTGCTCCTCCCTTGTACAGCAGTTATACATGGATTGGTAGTTGCGTTATTATGCTTTGAGGGGGACGTTCTCATCGGGATCTGGGACCCTTAGTTGTTGTAAAACAGTCAATTAAAACACTGTGCAGTATCTCTGAACATAATCACGGATCATATTTGTCTTTACATGATGTCAGTCTACCCAACTGGAAATGAAATTTTCCAGCAAGATTACGCCCATGTCACTAGGTTCAAATTGTATGGGGCTGGTTCGAGGAGCATAATGATGAATTTTTGAAACATATCTCATTTCATCTTTTTCTAAAAGATTAAAAATATTATTTTGATAGATTTAAAAACGATTCCACTTTAATAAAATTAGACCTTGAATTTTTGATAGATTTACTGGCGATTCCAAGTAATAGAAAATCACAATAGCTTGCACGTGCCTTACTTAAATGGTTAAAACTATTCTATGAAACAATAATGTACTGTCTATAAATAGCTTACACTTCCCTTCACTTGAACAAGTGAGTATATTTTTTATATGTTTTTCCCTGTTATCCTGGTGGAAGTATTTAAACCTGGAATTTAAATAGTTCCCTCTCGTGTATTTTTGCTCTTTAAGCGAAGTGAACGCTCGAAATAACTCTTCGGATGTATAAAAATAAATAAATGATCATGTGAGCAATATTAAGAAGCTTTGTTTCAGTGCCACGACTGTTTTATAACATTTAAGGTGACTAGCTACGCTCGAAACCGTAATTTTGAAAAAGCGTATAAATGAATAATTTTTTGATATTTCGTGTCAGTTGAATTAGACTTTCGATATGTAACATTGTTTTAAGAATATTATTACAATAAAAATTATTTAAATGTAATTTTTTGGCAAGAAATGAAGAAAAAATGACGTATTTTCTAAGCATTTTCCTTTGATTAAAAATGCATCCATGATAGCAATATTTTGCTTATATATTGTTAAGACTTCTATACTGAGATTGAGATAAAATTTTTGAAAAATTCACATTATACTTTCAGAGTTACGAGAGACCAATTCAAATAATAACAGGTGTTTTTTCGTTAAAATTTCTCTACTATGAAACAATAAAATATGAATAAATCTGTTTCTAAATAATATATTTCTAAAATATTAGATCAACCCTGGTATAAAAATGCTAGCAATATATAGGATATTAGGAAAAATACTATTATTATATGGAAGAATTTTTCATAAAAAAAGAGGACGTTTCGGAAATATGTCGCTTTTTCGCCTTTCTTGCCAAAAAATTACATTTAAATAATTTTTTACTGTAGTGATATTCTTAAACCTGTTTAGCCGTTTAGCTGTTAGAGACGGAAACTGTGTCTACAAATATCGGACACCCCTAGTATATACCTTCAAATCACCTACACCATTCAATTATATATCCTCCCTACTAAGCTGTATACGGATAATAAGTAAAGTTTTGCTTTCCTTTCCAGTATTGTCTGGTGTTTTAATGACCAGTTGTGCGTATTTGCAAATATATATGTACCTTTACATTATTATTAACTTCACGAAATTTTAGTGAGCACATATTCAGTTACGTTTTTAATTATTCAACACTGGTGTGCGAAACTTAATCAGCAATGTAAATTTTAAGCTGATAGCCCTGCAATTGCCAAAGAGAGGTTATTGTGATCAGTACAATGAACATGCAATTCAGTAGAAAGGTGATGCCTTTCAGGTGATGTCAGGTGCAAAACGTCATAGGTGTGCTAAACACTTGCGTTCGGCGCACTCAGCTCACTCTATATATACAAAGGAGAAAAGCGACTGACTGACTGACTAATCACGATATCTACGGAAGTATTCAACCTACAGACTTGAAATTTAGTAGACATGTTCCTTTTATGGAGCAGAGATCAGTTAAGAACGGATTTTGCGAAATTCGAACCGCAGGGGGCGTTACGGGGGGAGGGTTAAGGGGCATTATAAATAATTGTTTCCATTTTTAAACTACTCGACGAACAATCTTGAGATTGGGAAAGCAGATTTATTTCATAGAGTAGAGATCCATTACAAAATGAGTTTGGTGAAAATCGACACCCAAGTGGCGTTGCTTGGGCTTAGAGGGCGTTTTAGATAATTATTTCCATTTTTAAACTATTAGACGCGCAGTCTTTAAATTTAATAAATAGATTCCTTTCATAAAGTAGAGATCAGCTACAAGATGGGTTTTGTGAAAATAGCCCACCAAGTGGCGTTGCGGGGGATTAAAGGGCGTAATAGATAAATATTTCCTTTTTTTAAACTACTGGACCTACCTGCTTGAAAATTGGTAGGCATGTTTCTTTCACGGAGTAAACAAAAAGGGTTTTGGAGCAAGAGCAACAAAAGAGCTACAAAATGGGTTTTGGGAAAATTGACCCCCAAGGGGTGTTGCAAGGAGTTAAGGGGATATATAAATAATTATTCTTATTTTTAAACTATTAGACGCACACTCTTGAAATTTGGTAAGCAGATTCCTCTCATAGGGTAGAGATACGCTACAAAATGGGTTTCGTAAAAATTGACACCCAAGTTGCGTTGTGGGGTTTAAGGGGCGTTAGAGATAATTATTTCCATTCTTAAACTATTTGACACACTGTCCTTAAATTTGATAAATAGATTCCTTTCGTAGAGTAGAGATCAGATACAAAATGGGTTTTGTGAAAATAGCCCCCCAATTGGCGTTGCGTGGGATTAAGGGGCGTAATAGATAAATATTTCCGTTTTTAAACTATTACATCTACCTGCTTGAAAATTGGTAGGCATGTTCCTTTCATGGAACAGAGTTCTTCTAACAAATTGTAAAACGAAAAACGACCCCTAAGGAGGGTTGCGAGGGCTCAAGGGGAATTATAGAAAAACATTACTGTTTTTGAATAGTTAGACTCACGTATTTAAACTTTGTTAAGCATGTTTCTTTTGTTGAATAGGGCTCTACTAAGAATGTATTTTACGAAAAACAACTCCTGGGGGAGCAGGGGCGTATTGACAAAAAAAAACCCCTCCTTTTTCGAACTACAAAGACTATAATAATGGAATTTGGTTCGCAATTTCCTTTTGTTAAATTGAAATCCACTTATATTGGAGAAAGACCTCAACGGAATTACGGAGGGTATTGATAATAAAAACTTCATTTTTGCTCTATTAGATTTAGATTTGAAATTTGTCTTACATGTTTATTTTACGGAGTAGAGATCCACCAAAAATTGGTTTGGCGGAAATCCACTCGGTTATAGGGTTACGAAAGGGCAAACATCATTCTATACTTCAATTTTAGAGATTTTTAGAAAATACAAATTAGAAGTCCTGTCCCTTTTATATCAAGAGAGTCACAGGTATAATTATATTTTTCAAAATAATCAAATTCTTAATGATAGGGCTTAGATATCAATAATTTATATATATATATATACAGTATATATTTATAAAACATCGTGAAATACCCAGCGAAGCGGGAGGGTAACGGCTAGTATACGAGTACAATAAAAGAAAGAACGGAGGATCAATTAAAGACATTCGATGAAAGTGCAAGGGATTTCTTCTGTGAAATACGGCGAGAAGAAATCACCTGAACGACTTTACACGTGAAAGGATGAACGGAAAGCTGTAGGAGGGGCGTAGTTTGACCAGTAGAGCTGAAAAGTTTGGAATCAACACAAGTGTCGTTTAGCACGCTTAGAAAGCCTTCCAAACCATAGGTGCAGCTGTTAAATAAGTTTGTGGTGACTGTCCCAGAAACCAACTGCAGTGTATAACAGATATATCGTCCGATACCAGTCAGCAAGCGCCATTGCAAGCACCGGTTGCTGTGTATAGCAACCGGACGACAAGAGGCGCGGTTTATTGTGGCCAGACGCCTTCACAAAGTTGGCCTATTCACCCGTCTGGAACGCTGCATTCCTTTGAAAGTTGGACATCGGCGGCACCATTTAGAGTGGGGTAAGGAGCACAAAAACTGGACATCTCAGCAATGGAGTCGTGTCCTCTTTACCCATGAGAGTCGCTTAAGGCTATTTTCGCCAAATGTATAAGAGCTTGAACTAAAGGCGGAACAAATTTTCTGACAGAAAAATGCCTCTATTGCCATGAAAATTTGTATCATTGTAGCTCATACATTTGTTTATAATGTAGTGTTTTTAAAATTTCAAAATATTCCATAAATAATTAACTTTTCCTTTTAACATGTAAATAGATAGCTCATTTAACATTACGGTATAGGAGAAAAGGGCAAAATACATTTTATACCGGAAAAAATGGATCAACTCGGATAAAAATGAGTAATATGATAAAAAAAAATCTCTGAACAGAATAGTAAAGCCAGAATATAAAATTAAAGTAGGAGTACTTTTAGTATCCAAAAAAATATTCCGAATTCAGGTCCTATTCTTTTATATTAGCCGAAGACAGCCTTAAGTGCCACAAGGGATTCTCAATGTCAGTTGATTTAAAGAGAGGTTGGGAAACGGTTTCACCCTAGTAACATCACGGAAAGAGACTTTTACTGAGGTCCTGGAGTTGTTGCTTGGGGGAGGCATTATGCTGAACGGGTGGACTGAGCCCCCCAATTTCAACATAGAATTCTGTTATCAGAGATTGCTACTGTAAGGAAGTGATCATATCCCATTTGTTTCTGTTCCGAGGCGCTATTGGACCAGATTTCGTTTTTATGGATGACAATGCACGGCCACACACTAGACTGCTGATGTTCAACAGCTTCTGGATAGTGAAGATATCACTCAAATGGATTGACCAGCGTTCTTCCCGGAAAACTCCTATAGATCATGTGTGGGATGCTTTGGGGAAAATTGGAAGAACACGTGAACTTGCGGCATGATTACGTCATCCGTGGAACCCCCAGCAACTGAAACAGATGTTGATTGAGGAATGGACACTTTTATCTCAAGAACTGTTGAAAAATATGGTGCTGAGTATGGAGAGACATTGCGAAGCAACCATTGCAGTAAGGGGAAAACATATCCTATACTAAGGAACATCTACTTGTTGTTCTTTCTCTTGAACACACAATCATGTGTAACGATACTGAGTTTAATGAAACCTTTTTTGTTTGATTCCGTACTCTATCCATGGTATTCATTTTTGCTCAGCTATGATTTTGTCATCTTTTAAACATGAAAAAATGTATCTTGTTTCTGAATTTCATGTCTCTCAGATGATTTCTCGTCGTTATAAAGAAAAAAACCTGTTTAAGTTTTGCACACCAGTGTAAATAACGGAAAGTATGTTGACTGGAAATTTTATGTCAAGATTCAAAATTTCCTTCTGATGTCAATTTTGAACATAACTCCTTGAGAAAGATTACTAGTTACACGTAAAAGAATTAAAGCAAAGTAATATATATATATATATAACTATTAAAGTAATCACACACACATGATTTACTACTACTAATATTGACTTTTTTATGTCAATAGGGGTAAATTTTACAATCGTTCATGATTTTTGTACATCAAATAAATACAGACAATAAAGTTTTCGCTGAAATGATGTAATGATTTGTGCAGTCAGTATACTTCTAGAATGTTTTAAGGAGTTCTGGTTTTCATCATCATAAAAAATATTACTTTTTAAATAATGATTGATAATCACGTAGAATGAAGGAAATTTGTTCGTGCTTATGATTTTATAGTAATGAATAATTTTGTTTTTATATGTAATTGTGTTAAACAGATTCACAACAAGTATGTATTTCTTTTTCAGATATAAATTTCCAAAATATAAAAAAGTTCTTACAAAAACCCTCTGAATTTTGTGCAATTGTGTTAATTTAATTTCTTAAGAAAGGTAAGTTCTTAAGAAAATCCTTCAGAAGAGACTCACTACACTGCTGATAACCTTGCTATTCATCCATCAATCCAAAAATAATATGAATAGAAAACTTTCCGCTACACATTTTTAGAATTATGCAAAGTTATTTCTATTATATTTTTCTTCAACTCGTGGTTTTAACAATCTAACATTAATCTTGGCTTTCCTTTTTGAAGTTACGAAGTTAAACTTTAAATTCATTATTGTAGGCACGACTTTAATATGCGTCTCAATATTAAAATTATTAAAATTTTAAATTTAAAGCATTTTAAACAACAGAAAAACATATTTTAAATCTTTCTTTTTCAAAAGGTACCATGTGTGTATATAAAACACAAAGTACTCGCAAATAATTTAATTTCATATAAATTTTTATGATTTTGAGCAGGATAGTATAAATATTTTTCAACAAATAAATCATTTTCTGTTAGAAATAAACTTTCAACCTACTTTTGCCTCAATTTTCTGTCACATCTGAAATTTCAGTGAAGCGAAGTATAAGCATTTCGTGATGCTATTTAATCATACCACTATCGAAAGTGCCACGTCTTATTTGCATAAAACTTTGTTTTACGTTCTTTTCTCCTGCGGTATTAGTTCTTCCCTTAATATATAAATGCATGTTATCTGCTTCTTCGAGGTATTGAAGGATTATCATTATGACCTTTTCTAAGGATGCTTTCAAGATTAAATGTTGGATTAATCGATTTAGGTTTAGAAATTTAACTTTTTATATTAACGTTAATAAATTTAATGTTTCAAGTTTTTCAGACTTTGATTAAATGGTTTTTGAGTCTCACTGTGTAAATAATTACGGATTAATTTTATTATAATTCGCATCATTTTCAGAAAGAAATACACTCAGTTCAAGTATATTATTTACAAAAATAATGAGATAATATAAAAATAATGTTATACTTATGCAACAATTATTGTTAAAGTACTCCAGAAAGAAAAAATATCGTGGAAGACTTTTCATTCAATTTATATTTATTTTAAATTTATTGAGAAAATTTTTTCAGAAAAAATATTTTTTAGAAGAAAAAAAAAATTTAGTCAGAAATAAATACACTTTCCAAGAATGTAGAACAAATATCATGCAGATTTGTATGAAATGGCGTTCTAATTTTATTTATTTGTCGTTACTAGAAAGTAAATATCTCAGAGATTGAAAAATTCAAAAAGAGCCGATTTTAAAAATTATATTATTATAAGTAAAAATTCCTGTATTAACTATTACTTGTTTAATATTTTAGTTGTGCTTTGACTATATCCCCAGAATTTTTACATTGAAGCTACCGTGATTATATTTAGCTACCCTTCCAATTGAATAATATTGCGGATAATTTTACAATTCATGCAGCATTGTTCTTCAGTTGTTTTACTGTTAGCAAAACTGTACAGCATAATTTGAAACTTTGAATATTTTTTTTATCAGCTCAAAACACATTCTGCAATTTTCCATGTACAATGGCCATAATTCCTTACTTCAGAGGTACATTTAAATGTTTTGTTTTTATTTATATAAAAATATCATTCCTTTATTAGAAAATCATTTTTTAAAAATAAAAATAACCGATTTAAGAAATGAAAAATTGAAACTAAAACTATATATTTTTATTTCAAGTATATTTCAGTAGATGGCAGCATGAGTCATTTTAAATGTAAGATTTTCATTACGATACAGCAGGAAGCAATTTTAAAAAGGAAATACTAGAATTGAAATAAAACACAATCAATCTCTCTCAAAAAAAAAAAAAAAATTCCTGATTTTTTTTGCGTTTAGTATTTTGTAGCTTCGCAAAATAATAAAAATAATTATGTTGCTTTGTGGTGCCATCTCTAGTCAAGTAAGCAAAACTTATTGCATTTGAATTCAATTTCAAATGGATATATTTTATCTCCAAATTCTTTTTGTAAAAATCTGGATATACTTTGTTATTGTGTGAAAAACACATTTGATTTGTGATAAACATATAATATAAATACGTTCTTTTCGCTCTGATGTAAATATTACTATTTATTTGAAATGTTTTATAAAATTCATTTTTATTTTCCTCCAGTATGTCAATCTTTTTTTGATATTCATTAAATAGAGATATCAATGTTATAATGCCATATAAATTTAATCTATATTTTTGAAAGGTTCTGAAAATCATTAACAAACAAAACCAAATCAAATCAAAACAAAACAAGCCAGGCCACCTAATAGTTTTGCTTTCGTGGTCTCTCTCTCTTTTTTTAGTATGCAGTTAAAAAAGAAAGGGTCATTTAATTTTCTTTATGCTTATGCATTTTTGCAGTACTTTTTTGTCAGCTTGTCTAATAAATTTGATAAAATGAAGACAAGAGCACTCTCTCTCTGTATTTGATTTGAATTAGAAATCTCTAAAGATTATGAAATCTAAATTAATGCGTTTTCACGCAAGTAAACAAGATCCAACAGAATACAGCTTTGTTTCAAAATTGGATGTGAAAGAAAATCTAGCGGATCCCATATATATATATAGAAAATTTGATTGAGTATAAAAATAAGTTATCTCTTCAAGCATATATCATATATTGGTTTAATATGTGTTACCTCATGTATTTTATTGAACGTGTTGCCCAGCACTTAATATGTAATTAATTTGTGAAATAAACAACACTATTTGGACACAAATACAGATAGTTTATTTTACCTTCCTGTGTACTCAGACAGCTCAAATGCCATTTTCTTACATTCAGTAAAGTTGCATGTTATACATTTCAAATTCAGCTATTAATAAACAAATTTATTAGCTGAAATCAAAGTAAAACTTAAAATAATTTATTATCACTGAAGAAAATACGAAAGGAAAGATCACATATAACAATTCAAATATAATACAAAATATGAAATAAAAAAAACACCTCAGACATTACATAAATATATGAAACAATCCCATATTGGAAATGAAAATATTCTGCCTTTTTCTGCTCTGTTCTATTTCTGGAATAATTATAAATAAAATGATTGGAATTATAAAAAACCAAAACCTGAGAGCTATTTTCAGATGTTTTCAAAGTTTTAAGTTGTAGTAGTTAAAGATGTCGGTTCAGAGGAAGGTATCAAAATTCCCAATCAATTAAATATCGAAGTTATACATCAACAATCGAATTCTACTGTCACAATAAACACAATTACTACCAGAAACGACGAGCTTACCACCAATCTTAATAAGAATTTTAGGATTCATTACAAGGTATTCAGGATTTATTACAAGGTATTTGGGATATATTACACGATGTATAGGATTTATTATAAGATATAGGGGATTTATTACAAGGTATGTAGAATGTATCACGTAATGGAGTCAATAACTACAAAGTGGGAATTTTTTTTGAGCGCAAGACTTTTGAATCTTTAAAGCGATATATAGTTTCCATCTATGACTTAACATTGAGAGTATATATATATATATATATATATACATATCATAATAACTATTACTAATTATTACGTTATAATACAATAAACTCAATGACTATGACGTTCAAACACATGTAACATGATATTCATTTTTGGAATGTTTATGAGATTCTACAACCACAAACACTGAATTCAATCCTAATGAATACCCAATAAGGAAAATTCTTTCAAACACCGAGTTACATCGAACACAAATCCTTAACTACGACATTAACCAGACACTGTCGAACGCAATTATTTTTTTCCCGAATTCGGAGAGTAAATCTCGAGAAAGATGAAATTTTTTTTTTTTACGAGAATATAATCTCAACAACTATTTCTTACTTACTAATTAATAATCGAAATTTCAATTGTTAGAATTATTATTATAGATCAAACGGTTTGCACATATTTCATTTGGTTTTTAAAGATTTTTACGCCGTTAAAATTTCTAATGCCTTTTTTTTAATACTTATGTATATAATTGAGCTCATTTGTCTTCTAAAGCTCTCCTATCAAAGCTCAATTCTTGTTTATCGAACATTTGAATAAAATTCTGCTTTAGAGCTTATTTCTCGCTTTATTTTAACGAGTTAACAAAAGATGTTCAGAAAATTGATTTAGCTTTGTTGTACTGAATGTGCAATGGATGAATAAAAGACTGAACATTACGGTTCAAAACTGCTTCTCAACCCCTCTGTTACTGCCAACCATCCATTTCTTAACGCATGCGAGTTCTCTTTTTGCCGCAGAGGACGCGTTTGAACGCACTTCTAAAATCAGGGCTGAAAATGGTATAAATAATAGGGTTGAGCATTGAGTTGGCATAACCCAGCCACAAAAAGAAAGAGAACAGGTATGGGTTGGGTTCGCATGAGGGTATTCGACACACAGCCATCAACAGAGCAGTCACGAAGAAAGGTAACCAGCAGATGACGAAGACTCCAGTGATGATGGCTAAGGTTTTGGCCGCTTTTCTCTCCCGTTTGGCTTCCATATTTTCACGAGTCGGTTTCTTCT
The DNA here is from genome assembly GCA_019973975.1 of Trichonephila clavata. Taxonomy (NCBI): domain Eukaryota; kingdom Metazoa; phylum Arthropoda; class Arachnida; order Araneae; family Nephilidae; genus Trichonephila; species Trichonephila clavata. The sequence continues at coordinate 110,199 of BMAO01021655.1, read as the reverse complement.
TGTTTTTAACCGTTGTAGCCTGAAAAAAAAGAATTGGTTACTTTTATGATATTAAACTAACCACATAAAATGTCGTAATAGGCATAACAATTTTGGGTATGTTTATGGAATTTATATAAATTCAATTTATCATCGAACTGTGAAAAGCAACATATACTTCGTAAATTTGAGCCACTGTCAAGTGATAAGAATAATACACAATACTTCTTCTGTTGGCTCATTCTGGCCGTTTCTGGTCAATCGCTTGCTTTAAACGATGCAATTGTTGATAGTAGAGATCCGAATTTAGTGTTTGGGCCATATGGAAGCAACTCATAATAAATGTTTCCTTTCCAGTCCTATCAAATGCACAGTAGAAACTTCCTGTTTCGGGCTTCGTTTGAGCTGCTTCACCACTCTTTGACCTCAAACTTTGTAGCACAATGTTTTCGTATGTGACCCCTTTCTCATCCCCAGTCACTATCCGCTTAAGAAATGGTCTAATTTCATTCTATTTGGCCAATGTTTCACAGATGGAAATTCGATCTATCATGTTTTTTGCGTCAATTGGTATGGCAGCTAAACATCAAACTTCTTTTTGAATTCAGCTTTTTGAAAATGGTTTAAATCTTTTTTATGGTAGATCTTTAGTTCCTAGGCGATGCTACGACTAATAAATAGGCCGGTCAACTTTGTGATTTTATCGACATTTTCGACGACGGGCATACTGGAACGGGATCGAAGTAACTAAAATTACACGTAATTGGCTGTTACAGTTTTAGGATAATAAACACCATTCAAAATTTCAGCAGCTGGTTTGCAATTTCGCCTTTATCAAAGAAAAGTTGTGAAATGTACCGAATTTTTTCTTTGTTGACTTCCATTTTTAACAACTAAATGGACGAAACAAAAACAGCAAATAAATTTTTAGTACAAAATATCACCTTTTCAACGAGCATAAATCTGAAATTGTTGGATCGATAATTTACGAGATATTGGTCATTACAGTAATCTAAAGAAAAATAATGGATTTCTTTTCCCCCAACCTAATATACATATGCTGAACAGGATGTTCGTTATTCACGTGAACAAATATTGTTACTCACTTAAGAAAACTATTCGTAATTATATAATGGTTTTCACTTGAAACATTTATAAAGATACAAAATACGCAAGAGCAAATAAAACTTTCACATTTATAAGGTCATTAGTCCTTTAGCTGAATTGTGTTTTTGTTTTCTGCCATCTCCCAGAGAAGTTTTAACTGTACAGACAGGCTTTTTCCTGTCTTTTTTTATCGAAGAATAAATATAGCGTTAGGAGCAAACGTACTCATTAGGGCAAATTTAATTCACAAATCTTCTAATTTTTACTCGCTTGGGTAAAGATTCTCATGACGAGTTTTGCTCGTTTATAAAACGAAAACATTTGTAGCGAGCGAGTTTTTTTTCACCCAAAAAAAAAACCGGGCTCAGCTAATAAGAGGTCGAAGTTTCAAAACCGACCTCTAGTTTTTCTGAGATTGTGTTCCCAATTACCAATGAGTTATTACAAAACTTAAAATCTGCAAAACTTACTGCATCCGTTGTCGTTGGAGTACCATTGGTTGCCGAAGTTGTCGTCTCGGTAATTTGAGTTGAAGGAGAACTCTTATTGTCGTGAGACACCATGTGAACCATTGGTTTCTCCGTCGGTTGGACGCAGGCCTTGGCACCAGGTTTATGTCTGATACGTTTACGAGCAACTTGGAAAATTCTCCAATACAAAATCAGTATGATGACCAAAGGGACATAGAAAGTAGAGCAAGTGGCAAATATTTGGTAACCAGCATCTTGACTCACCAGGCACCTGTGAAAATGAAAGAAAATAATACTTTAAAAATAAGAAAATATTCAAAATGAGAAATTGTATTATAACTGAAATTTTCACATATTGGAGCTTAGGTTATTGTGATGTATTAAGATTGTGAATAATTTCAAATAAAAAATGACTCCATTTTTTAAAGTAACACACGAATGACAGAAAATGAATACATGTATAATACCATAATTGAGACTTATTCTTCATATTCACTCAAAATGTTAACAAATTTTGGGGATAAAAATATGTGAAAGTTAAGATAGAAAGTTTTTAAAGCACTAAGCTGAAAGTACTTTATTTTCAATAGATAAATTTAAAAAAAATAACTGGATGTATAAAAGCAAAATTATATAATTTTTTTTTATATTTATGCTGTTTTAAATTTATTTTATAGAATACAGCAGTATTAATGTTTTTTTATGTTTACGTACATGAATTATCGCAAAAAATATTTAAATATATATTGTGTTCCACCAATTTCTCTCTTAAGGGAACCGGAACGTTCTCGATAACGCAAAACAAGTAAAATTCCGATTTCCAAAGGAACATTATTTTCAAAAACAAAAAGACTCTATAAATAAAAATTAATTGTGTCACACAATCTATATACTTTCCTTAATAAACGATAACATAAAATTTTTAAATGTGTACAGTATTTTTACAAATATAAGGATTTGAAAAAGTTCGCTTCAAAAGGTGCATTCGTATACTTGGTGTTGATTGTAGGTACCTGTATTTTAAATACCTTTCATAACATATAAAACCACAAAACATGTTGTTTTAGATACAAAATTGCACCTTTATTTAAATGCTTTTGTTCATTTTATATTTCATTGCTTAGAAATTTTTTTAAAAAAAATTTGAATTTCGACTTTTTGAAATTTTTATAAAAACGGTAATTTTTTTGTAGAAAATTAGCAGTAAATTTTTTTTCTCAAATGAGGCTGCGGATTGGTATTTCTACCTTTGCAGACCTATTACATTCCCCAGGAGCTGGTATAACTTTTTAGTGTGGCACCATATAAGCGATATCAATTACCACAAGTAATTGTGATGCCAATTTTACTCCCCAGAGGGAGGTACTTGAGCTCTGACGATGTGAAATTTGTTCAAAAGTAAAAAATAAAAATAAAAATACTAACATTTCAGGAATTTAATTAGTAGCATTAAATGCATTATTACTATACAAAAGCTCATAACTAAGTTCCCCTAAAATATAAAAGATAGATTTTTCTACGGATGTACCTTAAAACTAGAAAAACACATTTTGAGTAATATGAAAAAAAAAAACTAAATAAAATTGTACAGCTTGCTAAATTTGACATTTAAAACATTCGAGATTTGTATTCAACTTGCATGAACTCTTCTAAAGCATCCTTCTTCCTTTTATTTTGTCTTTCAATAGTCTTGGTCTCTTTGCTGGCTTTTTCAACGTTCATCTCGGCTTCACAAATTCTAACTTTGTCAATTTTTCGAGGGCCTTCACAAGTGTTAATCCCAGGATTTATTTTTAGTTATTTTAATACTTTTGTTCTTGTATGGGTACCTTCATTAAAGCATGTCACTGCGTCCATTACACCAATTTGTAAATTTTTTGCTGCTCTCAAATGTGTTTTATGTGGAACTTGATTCCACACACAGTTATTGAAGCTTTCATTTGGGTTCTGGGTACGATCATGCAAAACATTTTAGTAAAAATTCTTTTGCAGTTAAGTCTCTAAATATATGCTTTAAAAATTATGGATATGTTTTTAGTTATGTTTTTAATCTTAACGAAAACTGGGGTTCTGGGAGGGAATGTTTGTAGATGTACTTATCTCCAGATACTCAAGACATTTGTTGTGACCGCAATAGCTGTTGTTTACATTTTAAAACTGCAATTTTTTACTCAGGTATTAAGCTTTAAACCTATACATGTTACAAATTTTTGGAATCACCATTAAATTTACCTTTTTAAAGATAACAATGCAAACATTGATCTTCTGAAGTTTAAGAACGTCTCGGTTCATTCAATTAATTTCAAATCTCACAAAAATTAATCTTAAACATAAATCAAAACAGTCTTTTTTTATGTAAAAAAATTACGTTTTTCAAGAAATTTTTCTAAGTGAAATAAATGATACAAGGGAACTGGAATTTGAAACTTTTTTGATGCAGTTTATGTTTGTATACACATTGCGTCAAGTAAGTTTTAAGACTCATCCCAGAGCGCAGGTTCTAATGGCCCCTATCAGTATAAATGTCCATGTGTCATAACGTCCATGGTCTCTCTGCTGACACACTGCCAAAAAATTGTGTGCATTTACGAGGGTGAGTCAGAAAATAAGTTTACCCTGTCGACTGTGGTCAGAGTTGTGTATGAAAGTCAAAATATAGAATGAGACATTAAAGATAATACATAACTTCCCCCCCCCACATAAGTACCAAGTACATTGAAAATTTGCCATACCTCTTGATAAACTACAAAAACCCACCCAGGAAAAATTCAAGGCTTTGCCTGCGGAAGAAGCGTTTAACGGCTACGGAAGAACGATGAAACAGCAGGTGAGCGCGCAAGACACCGATATATCACTGGGTAAAGATCAACCACGATCAAGCTGATGGATTTGGAAAAAATGATCTGGGATTCTCAAATCTAGCGTTCTGTTGTTGGATGACAATGCGAGCCCACACTCGGCAATCGAAATCATGCAAAATCATATTGCAACTCTTGGTTGGGAGTGCCTACATCATCAGCCATACAGTCGTGATCTCGCATCAAGTGATTTTCATCTGTTCCCGGCTTTGAAGAAGAATCTTGCCAGAAGGAGCTTTGGAAGCAATGCTGAAGTCAAAGAAGTCGTTAAACGCTTCTTCCATTTTTAAAAACCTGTTTTTTCCATGGAGGGTTTTTTGAAGTTTATCAAGCGGTATGACAAATATTTCAATGCACTTGGTACTTGTGTGAAAAAATAAAGTTATGTCTCATCTTTAATGTCCCAATCTATATTTTGATTTTGATGCACAATTCTGACTACATTTGACAGGGGAAACTTATTTTCCGACTCACCCTCGTAGTTAAGTAGCTAAAAATACGAGCGCTTATTGTAGAAGTGAATTTTTTTCATGTAGGTTTTTTAGGATGGAGAAAAGATCTGTGATTAAATTTAATGAAAATCTTGGTGAAAGTGCTTTGGAACATACTAACTCAAGAAACAAGTTTACGGTGACTGTTGTTTAAGTCGATCAAATAGTTTTGTGTTACAAACGCTTTTTAGATGGAAGAGATACGGTAGAATATGATCAACGTGGTGAAGGACCAATTTCATCTAGAACACCTAAAATTATTGAGAAAGTACGAAATTTCGTTTCAAAAGATCGCTGTGAGTCCTTAAGCATCGACAAAGAAATGATTCGAACCATCCTGATGAAGATTTGGGCAAAACGAAAGTGTGTCATAAATTTGTTCCACACTCTTTAACTCCTGAAGAAAAGGAAATGTGTGTGTGTGTGTGTGAGAGAGAAGTGCACATCGCAGAAATATCATTTCAGCCGCTGAAAACGATTCAAACTTCTTTAAGTCTATTGTAACAAGTAATGAATCATTGTGTTTCCAATATGATTCTAAAACAATGCAACAAAGTGTGGAATGGGAGTCATAAAATTCCCCGCAAGCCAAAAAAATCTCTCTCTCTCACTCTCTCTCAACGGAAGTTCTATCCAAAATCAAAACAATGCTCCTTACATTTTTCGATAGTAAAAAAAAAAAAGGTATTATCCCCAAAGAATTTATTCCATGTACTACTTAGTGTTTTAAAGAGTTTGATGGCCAAAATTCATCGCATTTGTCCAGAATATTGAACTGAAACAGTCGGTGTTTGTTGCATGACAATGCACCCAGTCACATCTCCTTTATTGTTCGTAGATTTTTGGCAAAAAATAATGCCTATATGTCGAACCATCCACTGTATTCACCTGATTTAGCCCCCTGCGACTACTCCTTATTCCCAAAACTTAAAATAAATTTAAAACGTTGTTATTTTGGATATTTCGACCATACAAGTAGCTTCGACGCATGCTTTTTAGACCATTCCGTGAAGTGATTTACAACAGGCTTTCGATTCACATTGATAAATCTCTGTAACAAGTGAATTGAAACCGGAAGGTCTTATTTCGGATAAAAAACCAAAACTGGAATTAATTTCTTGTTTTCATTTCTTTTTACAGACCCAGTCTTAAAACTTATTTGACGCACTGTGTATATATATTAATTTTCATTTGTCAAAAAAGTTTATTTTAGTGAGAAATTTATTAGCCAAAATTGCACTTATTTATAAACCAATTTTTTTAAAAAAAGAAAATTATATTTTGTAAGGAAACGCATATTTTATTTCTATTTTCTCACAATAATGTAGACCAGGGGTGTCAAACTTGCCTTCTGCAGGTCGCATGCAGCCCACTACAAACATTTTTGCGGCCCGGCCAATATATTGGCACACAGTCGACTCTCGGTAACTCAAACTTTCGATAATTCGAAGTATATGCTTAGTCCTTAGAAAAACTCTTGATATTTCGAACTAAAACAATACACTTTGGTATACTCAATATTTCGAAGTAAAATCTGTGACTGGCTAGACTATAACACGCTATATATATATATATATATATATATAATTCGAAGTTATCTTATAAAATTCTCGACAATTTGAACCCTCACTCTATCATTTGCAGTCCTGTAATAAACAGGTTGGAGTTTACAAGTTTTGTGTTGTGTTGTCTCTGCGTGTCTTCCCTGTAATGTAGCCCCTTTGATGACCATATGTCTGTTACTCCTTTGTGTTTTCCGATTCCTCAGACGAAAAGACACTTTTATTGTTTTCATTCCTTTAAGTGGACAACAGACTAACCGCACCTTTTGTCAGCCGTTCATGTCCTTTCTGAAAGCGTCACCTTGCTATACATGTGTTCAGAAAGGGTGGTCCGCTATTGTGAGGAAGAGATACGTAGGATTGTGTATGAATGTATTCTTCTAATACGAGACTTTTATATAACTTCTTAAAAATATTTATACTGTACATAATGTGTACTTTTTAAAAATACTTTAAAATAATTTTATACATATGAACTATTGTTTTATTACATAGTTTCAAATTTAAATGTGTTAGAAAAAAAATTTCTTCGTGTATTTTGGGAATTTTTTTCTACCCTCTTGATAATTCGAAGTTTTTCATTGGGCCCTCCAACTCCGAATTATCGAGAGTCGCTGTATAGTAAAAAATAAATTCTCCCGAAATAGGAAAGATAGTAGCAGAGAAGAGATGTCAAGTGCCAGGACGTAAACATTAAATTTTTATTGTTCTTTCATATATGCGTTTATTGTATTGTATTATTCGAAAAAACTTATGTTTCCATAAATATTTTTTTTTTGCGGCCTACCTAAAGTTACACCTTATTTGTTTGGTTCAAGTTAGCCTTTGAGTTTGACACCCTTGATGTACACCAGGGTCGGCAATCTATGGCACACGTGCTATATGTGGCACGCGGTACAATTTTTAGTGACACTCTGCACTACTCAAAAAATTTGTCAATTTTTTAATGGTTGGAAGTTGATAAATTATTAATGGGCCTTCTTGACAAACATCTTCAGAATTACGGGCATTAAGGATTTTCGAAAAAAATCTGAAAAATAACTCGAAAGATAAATTTACAGCTTTATTTTGTAAATTATTAAATGTCATTACTGGAGAGATTTAATTGTTTGAAGAGGACAAATTGCATGTACTCTGCTTTCCGCTTTTGGTTTTACATATCTTATTAAAAACTCTTTCCTCGTATGAAAAATATTTCGATCCTAAAAAAAAAAAAACCTGTTTAACAAGCTAATGTTCAGAATCGTGTAAAATTGAAAGTTACACATTATACCTCTGATTTTGCAACATGAAAGTAGAGCGGTGCTAGGTCCCCATTAACATTTTTATTTAACCATTGTGAAGGGAAATACTTATATTTTATGTTGTATATTTCTTAATTTAATAAATATGATTAAAAAACTCATAATATATGTGCTATTTTATATATTTATTTTATTTTGTTGAAGAAATAAATATATTTAAGCAGTTTATTTCTTATGTTAAGAAATATCTTTAAATGGTGCAAAATTAATGTATAGTAAAACTGTAAATATATATATCTATATTATTCACCTCTATCCTATTACGGGAATCGAATTATTTCAAAAATATCCTACTGTGTGGCACGCTGAGTTATATTGGTAGATTGGTTTAGCAACGACAAAGTTAAAAGGTTGCCGATCCCTGATGTAGACCATTATCATGAAAACTTTAAGATAATGATGCATTTTTATTTGTTCTGAAGCATACGTCCAGTTTAACAGTAAGATATTTATAGTGAAGGATGTGAGCTCAGGTGTCGTCTCGTCACATGACCGTGGTTCAAAATTACGAAATCTGTCGCTTCAGAGTGTGACATAAGTAAAAATCAAATCAAGTCACATATTTAAAAGACACAATTTTCGTTAAAGTGTTATTTTATTAAATTAATAATTGTTAAGCGAGTCTGTAATTTTAGAGAACTTAAGTTTTTATTTCTCTACTTAATCGATAGATGGCAGCACAACTAAATAGTTCTTTAAAATTTGTATCCGAGAATAATAAAATTTTATGTGAATCTTTAAAAAAGTATTCTATATCCTCAAGAAATTTTCAAAGGAAACAAGCATACTTTATCAATTTTAAAATAATTTCTATGAGGAGAACTTTTAAAATTTTTTTGATGTAAAAATTTATTAGAGAATATTGGGATCTCCAATGTTTCGAAGTTCAGTTTGAAAGAATGAATAACAAAACAAATAGAAATTGTATTCTAATTTTTATATGAGCCACCTTGATTTGAGTTCTATAGACTTCTCACAAGGGGAGGGTACGACAAAGGAAATTCATTTTGGGACGAGACTTGGTTTAATAGTAGTAAGCCATTGGGGTGTTCAACCCTCAATGTATTAAATGAGCCGAATAGGCAGTCAATTTGGAGAAAATAGCCTTCGAAATTCATCCCTGTTAAAGTATCTGTTTACCACGCGGTCGACCTCGGTTCGAATCGCGCGTTTGGTTATTTTTTCTTTTAATTTTTAAATTCATTTAATTTTTTGTACAATTAAATAAATTTTTTTTCAATATTAAATGATATTTTATGCAACTATTTTGTATTTTATAAAGTAAAATAATTATTGTAATTATTTAAATATTTATATTATATTTTATAAATATATTTTTATATTAATAAATATTTTTTTTATTAAATATATAATAAATATTAAATCATACTTTATATAAAAATAGTTTACAAATAGTTTTATAACGAGAAATACAATATATTATAAATAAAATATTATATCGCACAAGCAAATATTCATTCTTTTCATGTAAAAAATGTTACATGTCGAATGTCGTATCAAGTTATCCGACTACTTGCGACAACTTTTTAAATTTTAAAAAAAAAGGAAAATATGAGGATTGTTTTGTGGTTTCTAGATTTATTTAGTGCATTTAAAAAAACATTCCAAATTTAAGTAGAGAAAAAGAAATTATTGTTACTAAAATGGGAAAAAATTGGCAAAAATTTACAAAAACTTACATAAACCCTTACATACCCTTTTTCTACAAAAAGTTTATAAGCAGATTTTCAATTTTTCAGTTTTGATGTGTTGCTTTGCTATTCATTTTTGAAATGACATTTAGGGGAAGAGATATTTTAATTTTTACAAAAACTGGAGCACTTTAACTTAGCCATTATATGAAATTGCTTAAAAAAACAGTGATTATATTCCCATAGGGGGCCATAAATTTTGTAATGAAACAGTGATTGATAAATTAGAAGACTTAGACTTCTACTACTATACAGAATATACACAAAAAATTTCAGTTAATTATTTTCAAAACTTTTGAGCAATCGCTGTCCCCGTTTGAGCATTTTCAAAACACACACACACACACACACACACACACACACACACACACACACACACACACACACACACACACCACACACACACACACACACACACACACACACACACACACACACACACACACCACACACACACACACACACACACACACACACACCACACACACACACACACACACAACACACACACACACACACATTTCGAGTAAAACGCATTTTAAAGTATGACATCTTGCTTAAAGTAGCGCATCTGCTTTTACTAAAACACTTGTTTTTTTTTTGTTCTAGTGGATGGAAAATAATAAGCTTGGTATTTTGTATTTTTATTAAGCTAGTAAGATGGCCTATAAAATAAAATCATAAAAAAAGTTGTTAATTTTTGACAAAACCCATAATTTTAGGGTAGCCGGATACCTCAAGTATATTGAGAATTGTATGTATTAAGATTCCTGAATTAAGGTTATAGTATAAAAGTCTTTTGAGATTAGTATTAACTTATGCATGTGAAGCTTGGTCCATGGCTTAAACAGACGAGTACATGATAAGTATCTACAAGAGAGGATTTTAAGAATTACTTTTGGAGGAATTCAAGAAAACGGTACGTGGTGAAGAAAATCAAATTTAGAACTCTATCACTCATGTAAAGAATCTGACATCGTTAACTTCGAAGTACAGCATATAAAAGGGGCTGGCCACAACGTCAGAATGGACGAAGACCTCACCACTAGAAAAAAGTCTTCAATGCCAAGCCAATTGGCACACGGAGAAACGGCAGGCCAAAACTAAGGTGGATTGATGGTCTAGAAAAATACCTGCTAGTTTTGAGAGCTTAAGATTGGTGAGCACTAGCAGGAAGAAGGCTGGTCTGGAAAAAGCTTCTTGAGAAGGCCCAAGGCTGGGCCTTCTCAAGAAGAGCTGGCCTTTCGGGGAAGGGAAGGAAGACATTGAAGAAGGAAGGAAGATTAATATTTGTTAGAGTTTGTTTTGAATTCTTAATATTTTATCAATCTTTCTGAATTTCTGCTTTTGTCCTCGTATCCAGATTATTATATTTATCTGAATGAAACGAAGTATATTGAGAAGAGTAAGAAATATAAAGGTCTCTCTCTCTCTCTCTGTAGATTTACAATTAATCATCGATTTTGAAAATATTTATACAGTGTCTGTTTTCCTGATTTCTTGTGTTTTAAAATGATTAAAAATATTTGAAAATACTTAAAAAATTTGAGGCAAAATATTCAAAGGTGAATTTCATTATCTTGTGTTTTTGTCGGGTGTATTTTATTATTACCAAACGAGCACTATAATTTAGATTTTTGAAGAGAAAAAAATTCACACATTTCATAGGATTAAGAATATGTTCATGAATTGAAATAGGCTAGTAAACGGGAGCTTTAAGATTGTGTATAAATAATGTTAACGAAAAAGATTGAAACACACAGAATAATACTTTCAAATGAAGAACTTTTCCTTATCATAGTTACTTTAGGGCCTGTAGAGAATAGGGTATTTTATCATATTATTCATATCCGTTGGCATCACTTTTTTTTTATCTGGATAAAAGTATGTTCTACGTTTTGTTTGCAATTAAAAATGGATTTACATTTTAAAATGGAAAATTGTGTACTTATTACGAACTTTCAGCTAACAAGGTCGCTGTATGAAAACTGATTTTTTTTGCTTCGACTATAAGAATACATGCCAGAGTATTTTTCTGTCTGAAACTTTGTTGCGAGCAAGAGGATATACTCTTTAACCCTCTCGCTGCTCAACCCACGACTTCCGCGGGTATACATTTTTTCGACTATTAAGCTGTGCAACCCGTGCTGTTCCTGTTTATGGTTTCATTTATGTTTTTATGTTCATACTATTTTTACGATCTAATTCTATCTTTTAAAATAAAAAACTCTTTTATAAATTTTTTTTGTGCATATTTTTATTCTAAAACGTAGATTTAATATGTAGATATGCAATACGTAATAAAAATACGCAAGTTTTGAGCCTACTTTGATAAAATAACTACGCAGCAAGAGGGGTAACAATATGCGCAACAACAGCATTGACATCACACTGCAGTAACACAGCGGGTTAATAGTGAAGGACCACTAAACTTCATTCAATTAGCCAGGATGACCCTTGAGCTTCTACCTTACCCCTTTATGTTCAAAATTACAGATGAAGATTTTGAGGCTTAGTTCGCTTCAATGTTCAATAATATTTATTAAATGCATGGCAAAAAAGCCGTATCGTTAGTGATAAGCATTTTGCAACAAATTAAACACACAAATATTTTTAAAAAGTTACTCTGTAACAATTGCCTTTCCTTGAGACTATTCTCTGATTCGAGTTTTCTTTCATCCAGCCTAATTGGTACTTGAACTAAATACTAGAGAACGTCACTATCGGATAATATATAAATCATCTACCAAACAGATGATATGGAGAAGATTATAGATGCTTGTGTGTAGATGATATTGCTATATTGATTCGTGCCTCAGCCACATTGACGCATTCAATTTGATAATTCAAGATTACGGAGGTTTTTGAATTGTCAAGTCCGAGTACCTTGCTCAGACAAGCACCAAATCGATTCCTACCCTTTAACTTGTCTTACCTGCATTTTATGTAGTCATGTTTAGTGTTTGACTTTTATTAAGGCGATTAATTAACTTTTATTACTGTAATTTCTTGTTGGTAATAATTTTGAACCCATGCGGCTTTTGGATCCCCTCTTCTCCCAGGGATCTCATCAACGAGGGAAATCTGAACTTCAATCAACATGAGAAGGAGGTACTTTAAGACAAGCAGCTACTTTATTTTTCCAGATCAATCTTAGAAAATTAAAGTTTTTCCAAGTAAACACTGAATGATCCTGAAACTATGAAAAGTTTTGTTTTTTGTTGATTATCCCTTGTTTTATCAAAAGGTTATGACTGTTTTTAATATGCATTTTTTCTTCAAAGAGCCATTTACTTTAAGGGAATTCTTTCCAATAGGAACTATAGAGGGAATTCAGACATTAAAAGCAACAAGAGATGTAAAAAAAATTTTTTAAGTCAATTCCTGCTTAGGTTAACAAAGAAATTTTTTATTTTAGTTACATTTTATTAAAGAGTTACAATTAATATAAATATGTATTTACATATAACACAGAAGGACACTATTAAGTAGCAAAATATAAAGCGTGATTTTCTATTATCCTTTCTATACGTGGTGTTGGACTATTTATTTGTTTGTTTGTTACTGTTCATTCGTTAATTAAGTTTAATTATTCTTATAAAATAGTATAGAATAAAAAGAAATCACATTCTCAGAAATTAGCCCATCTCAGGTGATATTCGAACCCACTTCTTTTGGATTTGAAGTCATTGTGCTACGGGGACACAACGAAAGATTTTCCTTTCTATATATGCTGTCAGACAATTATTTTTGTTTGTTACTATTTATTCATTAATTAAATTTAATTAATGAATCAATATTTGAAAAAACTGTATTAACATTGTCATCCACTACAAGTTTAAAAAATGTATTTGAACTTGAATGGATGAATAGAAAGTATTTTATTAACGAATAAAAATTTGAACAAGGTATATACAAGGGGTGATCAAATGAAAAGGTACGAAACGACATAAAAATGAAACCGTTAAATATTTGCATATTCCGCCAAGGGAGAATGTAGCGAGACATCTCGGGATGCCATTGGAGACTCTGACTGGGATCGGATCATGCGCGGGTGCCCGCATGCGCAGGAGAGAGAGCAAAGGCTCTTATAAAAAGCGGCGTCCAAATGATGCGAGCACAGAATGACTCGAGCACAGAAAAAGCATTAACTCCGATGTGTACTGTGAGACACTCCGACGCCTACGCAGGTCCATCAAGAACAAAAGACCGGGGCTGCTCACGGAGGGTGTGGTTCTGCTCCATGATAACGCGCGTCCACACGTCTCCAGAGTCACACAAATGGAACCGGACAAGTTCCAATGGGAGACGTTGGACCATCCGTCCTACAGTCCGGACATGTCACCCTGCGATTTCCATGTGTTTGGTCCACTGAAGAAACACCTGAAAGGAAAGCGCTTCAACTCGGACGACGTACTCAAGGACACTGTGAAGGACTGGGTCTCGTCACAGCCACAGGAATTCTGGGAACAAGGAATCCTGCGGCTTGTTCATCAGTGGGATCGTTGTGCTCAGGCCTATGGTGTATATTTTGAAAAAAGTCTATATTTGTACCCACAGTGTCGTTTCGTACCTTTTCATTTGATCACCCCTTGTATATATATATATATTTAAATATATAGGGAGAGAGTAAACTAATAGAGTAGGAATTGTGAAAAAAGACAGCGAAAATGTATTGGTTTTACTCTTATGCAACTATTTGCAAAAAAGGTATATATATACGTTTTATGCATACAATTAATAGCTCATTATCAATAGTTTTGAATGCTTTTACTAACGCTTATTAAAGTATTTATTATGCATTATGAATAAAGATTGAAACAATGAAAAGCCGTTCGATAAAAATTGATTGAAGTTATAGAATTAACCAAAATTATTGATAAGGCTATTTGGAAAATCAGAGATTTTATAGAAAAGTTTTCAAATTTTTCTTTAAGAAAATGATTTATTATTATTAATCACTTTAAGGTACTTTAAGAAAAACATACTTATATCATACCTCTTTTATAAATGAAAAAAATATGTTTTGAAATGTTTTATTATTACTTTGCCGACCAAATGATAGCACTCATTCATTTTTAATCGTCAATGTGATAAATTAAGATAAATGATGTGAAATTTATCATTGTGTTTTATTTTGATTGGTATTTTCATGATTTCGGAGCATTAAAAGTAATATTACGTATATTAATCACTTTGTCTTTAATATATATATACGTTATTGTGTGTGTGTGATCGATAAGTAGGGTGGGGAAATTAAAAATCATCATACTTATATACTTTCGCAATAGTACAATAACGAATTCAATTAGAAAATGTGCCAGAAGATTTGCCAAAATATGGAAACTCTCTACAAATACTGATGCTTGTATTCCTTTCACAATAATTTTTATAGCTCCCATATCATTTCATCAAAAGCTTAATAACTTATTCTATTTTTGGAATGCATACTTATTTTTTAGAGTTTTTGTTCATGAATATGTTTTATTACCAGGATGAGCATTTTGATAATGTGCTTCCCTTTTGAACAGAGTCTGGTTGGTCTGTTGATTGGAGCATTATGACAGGAAATCTTCATGGGACGTATCGTACCAGACACAAGGTAAGCAACAAATACCTCATAAAAGTCTAAAAATCTAACTTCGTGTAATAAATTCAAAACTATCTAATTGAGACAAAAGAAAATTTCCTTAAAAGGCTCAATTTTTTAAAATCTAACTGGTTCACATAAAAAATAGTTTAAAATAAAAAAGATTTTGCAATGATGAATTTTAAAAATAGTAAAACACGGAACAAAAAGTAAGTGAAACCATGTAAGCAGTGCAACAGTTAAAAGCGCAATATATATATACATGGATTACTTCCAATTCTGGTTCTTGGTGGGATTTAACAGCTCGGGATATTCCATATCGTTTATCATTCCGAAATCATCCACATTATAGAAAATAATATCTTCGCCATCTTTTGAAATGTTCGACGTAAAAATGTATTTCTTAGAGGCTTAGAGGATTTAAATTTTATTTCTATTTTGGTATACATCTTGGTGTGGAGTTAGAAGCATTTTTACATGTCTTCTTTACTTCTCTTTTACTTTTTGTACTTTTCTTTAAGGCCTGAGGTGCAGCTGATTTAACAGGAAAAAGTAGGCTGTGGGATGTGGAAGCATCTATATTTCAAGTATAGGAATGGAAGAGAGCCTGAAATTCAAATATTAGAACGAGTTCCTTTGGCCGACGAGGAAGTTACAATAAAAAAAAACGGGTGCTTGAGTTCATGAAGATGATATGGATACTTCAGATGTCAAGGAAGATAAACATGATACTGGATTTGAGGGATATGATAGTTATTGGGGTGGTAAATAATTTGTGTGATGTTTTTGGGTTTGTTTGAGAAGCAGCGGCACAATTTCGGTGGTCTTATTAAGTGTATGAAGGGGTTGCTATGGTAATAACTGCTTTTTTAAATTCAAGGTAAAGTATATTTTGTTTTAATTTAACTTCTTGAACTATTTTTGTGCTTGATGCCACCGACAACAAGCCTTTGAACTAGATGGATTAGAATTAGGTTTTAGAGAGCGCATTCCTTAGTAGTATGACCTATAAAAGACTATTTAGTACAAGTTTATTGTCTACCCCCATGCTGTGTTTAAGAATACCCGTATCTGTAGATCTTAAGGTATTCGATTACTTGCGGCAATTTTTTTTTGAATGGTGAAGATATGGGGATTTTTTGTGGTTTTTAGATTTATTTAGTACATTTTAAGAAAAATATGCACAAATTAAGAAGAGAAAGTGAAATTATTATTACTAAAATGGGAAAAAATTTACAAAAAATTACATAAACGGAACGGGACCCATTCTGAACAAAAAGTTTATGAACAAAATTTTCAATTTTGATTTGTTGCTTTGCTATTCGATTTTGAAATGACCTTCAAGATATATAAAAGATGTTTTAATTTTTTTACAAAAACTAGAGCACTCTATCTTAGTTATTATATGAAATTGCTTAAAAACAGTGATTATATGAAATGCTTAAAAAACAGTGATTATATTCACATAAAGACTGTAAATTTTGTAATAAAACAGTGATTGATAAATCTGAAGGTTAAAAGACTTCTACTATTATACAGAACACGCAAAAAAAATGTCAGTTAATTATTTTCAAAACTTTTTGAGCAATCGCTGTCCCCGCTTGAGCATTAAAAAACACATTTCGAAGAAAATGCATTTTAAAGTATAACATCTTGTTTGAAGTAATGGTATCTGCTTTTAATTAAAGGCTTGTAGTTTTTTTTTCTAGTGAATGGAAAATAAAAAACTTGGTATTTTTATGAAGCTAATAAGACGGCCTATAAAATAAAATGATAAAAAATTGTCAATTTTAGGCAAAATCTACAATTTTATGGTAGTCGGATACATTAAAGCACCGAAAAGGAATGTGAATGTCGGACCTGACTAGAAAACATAAATAGTGGATTAAATATTGCCTGTAGTACTTACCAAAATAAAATGATTTAATGAATGGGCAGTTAAACCTTTTCGATTACAATTTCTCTGATTCGTATATTAAATAAATAATCAGATATATCAATAATTATTTCATTTATGAATCTGTTATCTAGATCAGCGGTTCTTAAGCTGTGGTCTCTGAACTCTCTAGAACCTCCTCTTTCTCTCATTTAATGAACGCAAAAATCTCTCATTTAATGTTAAAGCTTCCCTCATTTACAGACTCTGAAAGGCTTGAAAAAAATTGAAAGATGGGACATACTAGGCTAGATCACTAAATTGCTCCAATGAAAAAACTACCACAGAACATGTATTTCCACCAAGAATAATAATTCAGTTTTTTTACTGTTTTCAAATGCCTAGCCAATTACTAAAAAGTAATATTTTCAAAAAATAGTAGAAACGCATGAACAAAGATTAAGAATCATTTGCGGTAGATGTGTGTGAACAGGATAATATCACTTCAATAGAATAGCTGGTAGAACATTCCACCAATGAAGCTTTGAGAAATTGGTTTAAAAGAATAAGTGTCATCCAGACTTTTTGGGTCACTTACAGGAACATTTTCCCGAGTTGCCCACGAAAGGTCTGAAAGCTCTAATGTCTTTCCATACTATTTATTTATGAGAAAGAACATTTTCAGCTTTCCATTATCTTAAAAATAAGTACAGAATTCCTCTGGAAAGCGTAAAACTGCATATTTCAAATATTACATCGGATATAACAATATTTGTGAAAGAAATGCAGCACAGCATCCTTCTCATTAAAAATTTTTAATGAATATAGTTAAGTACATTATTCATTTACTTGAAATCAGTATATATAATTAAATGTATATATAATTAGATGTTCAATGTTTTCTCAAAGGAAAGATGTTTTAAAAAAAGTCGGTCTAAGTTGCAGAAGCTGTTTTAGAATCATTGAGGAACCTTTAAATCAATCAGACATTTATTGGGAGTCAGGGAGGGGTGATCAAAATCTTGGGGGTCCACAATGTCAGGCTGATGCATAAAGGGGAGCCGCGGCGATCGGAAGATTAAGAACTGCTAATCGAGATAATAAGCAATGAAAGTAAAGAGTCCTAACTGGTTGACAATGGTCAGGAGAATGGTTCTGAACACGGAAAATCACAAGGATACATCGAGGAAAGGGTTATTATAGTTTGCTAAAAACAGTAAGTCCCAGGGTAAGAAGAAAAGGTCTTGAGATATCCTGGGATGATGAATTTCATATCTGAGGGGGTCTAAGCTGAGTGATCTCAGACATTGCCAATTTGTAAATAAATACTTAGCACAGATTAAAGAAATACGTCATTTGAAATAAATTTAAAAGTAGATTTCTGGTTAAGAATTTTTAAAATATAATTCAACACTTCTCAGAATTTTTAATCATAGCAATCAAAATTTTTAGAAATTTTTTATGAAATTAAATATGTATTTTAAATATACTTCAAGCTTTGACTTGCCAATAATTTGCATTAAAGAAATTTTGAGCGACTTTTTAATATAATATATTTCAAAGTTAAAGAAAAATAATTTGATACATGAATAAATTTTTTTTATAAAGCTAATTACTCATTCATATATTGTTTTCAAGATAAAAAAAATGAGTGTTATAGGCCATTTTGTTAAATTCTTTCACGTATCTCACAAAGCATTTTTAGCAATTTTTTAATCATCAAAATATTCCTGCTCAGTAAATCAACAATAATATTAATCAAATCACCACCAATCAAATAAGTCAGCTTGTTAGGCAATCGAGTTGCGTAGACTTATTAATCTCTTTAAAAAGATCATTAATTAAAGATTCCTTTATTTTGTTAGAAATTATAGTGGGAATATTATGAAAAGAGCAGTGTAAAATATCACGAAATACAAAAGGCTTGATTTATTCCAAAATATTTATGGCAATTAATTCTCTTTTTATGCCCAAACTGAAACAAAATAATATCTTTTGACATGATAAATTACAGAACAATTATGAGCTAATTTTACTTTCATGATGCATAATCATAATTTGAGTTAAAAGGCACATTAAAAAGTAATGAAACTGACATAAAACAGGAAATCTGAAATGATGACTATTCAGTAAATGGTAATAGACCTATGCTCTAAGATCAATTTTAATGGGAAAAAACAAATCCAATTATAAAACAATTGCAACGTTAAATATATAAAAACATTGCATAGTTTCCATTGAATCAGTAAGATTCAATCAGTCTTTTTGTCTACAAAAGCCATTTCGAAAAAAAAAGGCCGAAGAAAAGATTACGAATGAACTTCTGTCTAAAGTGTTTATCATCTTAAAAGGAAAGTAGACATTGGTACTAAAGTAAGACAAAAACCACAGCAATGACACTTTTTTGAAAATTTCCAATGGGGCTGGGGGTTGGAATTTACCATTGCAGACCAAGTATCTCGAGAGCTGTATCACAGTTTAATGTAGCACCATATATGTGGAATAACAATCACCACACAATGTAGTTTTGACACCCAGTTTTCCTCCCCAGAGGGAGGCACTAGAGCTCAGATGATACGAAATAGTACTAGGAATTTAATTTAACTGAGAGCATCCACGCCTAACAGGCACTCTAGGCAGTGGCGTAACGTACACCCCCGCAACCCTCGTATTGCGAGAGGGGGCATGGACTCTAGGGGCCCAAATCTTTACTGACGCTAAGTACGCATTTAGGCTTGGGGCCCAAATCTGAGTTTGCAGGGTGGGCCTAATATTTTCCGTTACGCCACTGACTCTAGGAACCTTCAACATGCCGCATAATCATACGACATGGACGCTGTCGATTTTCTGCATCATGAGAAACCAACGACTTAGGGGGTGGGGTCTAACCCGTAAACTTGGGCGAGCAAAGCCAGTGACAAATCAACTATGCCACCCAGCCGATCAGATTTAAAACTCGTTTTCGGAATTAAGTGATATGATTTTCTTTACCTTGCAAAGCAAAATTAAAAAAAAAAAATTAAAATTCTTGAATCTTTTCAAAATGAAAAAGGTTATCTTGTACTTTAAAATGCAATTAAAATGTTTATTATATCTATGCAATAATTCGTAAATAATTTTTATAAGAAAAGAGATGATTTTTTTTATCTGAAATGAAAACGGGTAGCCTTTGAATGAAAAAAATTAAAATTTAACAAAAATTTAAGCCAAACAACAATTAAACCTTAAAAATATTTGAAATTCTGTAAAAATAATGAAAAATTTTAAGTTCATTTAATTTTCCTAAGAAATTGAATTTTAATGTAAGACTAAGATTATAAATATGCTTTATCATTCTTATACCTTAATTAAGATAATAAATTATGATAATGATTGAGCTTTATTAAATCGTCTTACCAGTTTACTCTAAACATGAAATATTCCAGATGTTTAGTTAAATTTAGTAGTTTAGAAATATATATTAAAAATGTTTTTGATAAGTATTTTAAAAACACTATAATTTAAACTTTGAATGCGATTTAGATGAAAGCATTCAAGAATAAAACACTTGCGCAAATTTTATTCTTTGATAAAATTACTTTTGTCGAGAGAAAAGACAGGAAAAAACAATATTTGTTTGTAGTTTGAAAGTACAGTTTGTTAAAAATAAGATTCTGCGTATATCAAATTAAGATTTATGCTTTTGCAATAAATTTATATTTTCGAATGTATGAGAGAATCTTAAGTTACAATTGGAAAGTCGTGGTAAAGTAAAATTCATACTTTAAAAAAAATTTCATTAGTAAAAATTTAATTTGATTTGATAGGGCCAGAAATGCATTTTTATTATTGTATAAATAAAATATGGAGTAAAATATATTTTCCTTTCTGCTTAGTCTCAATATTTTTTACCTAATATATGTGATTGGATCTAATAAAAATCCATTCGCTTTCCGATTTTCATTTTTTTTATAAATGCATATATATATATAATCAAAATTTCTCTGCAAGAGAATATATATATATATATATATATATATATATATATATATATATATAGAAGAAAGAGAGTTTGAAAGAGACTGTGCGAGTTAAATCAGACCTCTTTGATAGAAGAGCTAAGGTATAGTAGAAGTCGCCACGATCTTAATTAAAGTTCTTTCTTTTTTTTTAAAGCCGATACATTCTTGTTTTCTTCATTTCTCTTTCCCTTTCTCCTGCTCTTCTTTTTTGACCAATAACAAAATAATTTTTTTTATTGAAATTAGAATGTTTCTTACAACATACATACACATATACATGAAGTTTGAATTTTAAATAGCAAAGAAATTATCCAGTTTCTAAATAAAGATCATTACTCTTTATATAGATTTTGAGAATTTATTCTGAATAGGTTTTTATGATATAATAAATGTTCTTTTAGAAAAATTCACAACTATGATCAAAATAATGTTTTAAAATTCCACCAATTTATATTATTCTTATTGAATTAGCTCTTCAGAAAAACCATATTAATTTTAATGCTAATCTGTATACACAAACTAGCCAACCAGAAGGTGACTACTAGTATTAGTTTAACTAAATTATATATACATTGTTTTGGAAAAAAATGCATTGTTAATAGTGCTTTTCATACATTTAGATAAATTGATGATTTTATTGTTTTTGGTGAAGATAGAGAGTATATTCCTAATATATTGATTTTTTATCATAATTATCTGAACCTAATTAAAACAAAAAATAATCCACTTGCTACAGACTACCTTGATGTAACTTTGCGCAGAAAATCTCTGAGATAAAGGGGTATATAAAATATATACTCTTATAATGGTTTTAGTACTATAATTATTATACTTAGAAAAATGCGAAAGAATATAACAATTATTCATATTTTGTGTTGCTCTGTATATAGAAAATGATGAAAAGAAAACTTCCTCGATATTTAATTTAAGTTGGAAATTTTTTCATTTGGTTAGAGAAAAGTAAGTATAAATTAAATTATTTCTTCAATATTTTTGTAGATATTTTTTATTTTAGGAAAAAAAATATATCAACAAAAAGTAGAAGAAAATTAGGAAACCAAATGTCATTTATCTCTGAAATGTAAATGAAATCCCTAGACAGCTTTATAAAGAAAACGTTGTATCGATGATGTTGTGTTTCGGAAAACAGACATTTTCGATATGGTTAGAAGATGTCGTGAAAGAGATAGTTAGATATCTAAAGTACAATTTATATTTTTATACAAACTGTAAACCTATAACGTTTTTATCGCCAAGAGAAAATGGTAATTCTAACTGCTGCAAAGAGCAAAATAGTGCAGTATCAAATAGTCAAGCGGATTTCATCCATTATATTATTGTAAAATGGGATTAAATATGTATATTCCGTCCATTTCTTAAGCTATTTATCTCATGGCATAAGATTGGATTTCTGAAGAAGTACGAACATAACAAATTTCTCTTTCAGTCTACTAGTGGGTTTGGTTTATTAAAACAAAAATATCACAGAAGCTTTCGAACACATAGAGAAGCATTTATGGTGGTTCGGTAAATTCAGCGGCTGTAATTTCCTAAAGTAAAGTGCAAAGTAATGTGCAAAAGTTTCGAAGTTAATGGACGTATAAATCTTTGAACCTATATATGGAATTTTCATTTAAACTTAAGAAGGATGAAGTTTTCAAAATTTATAGTTGCGAAATTCTGTCAAATAGAGAATATTTTTATTTCATCTACAAAATAATTCCTGTAATAACGACTTATTTATTTCTGCTGCATTAATTAAATAGATTCAGACTTAATTAAAACTCTTTACCTATTATAATTTTTTGCTGGAAATTAAGCAATACAAGAAGGATTTTCAATGTCTACAAAAGGAAAAGAAGCAGTTTGCACGTTCTCCAGATCCTCATACCTTCTTAACTGTTGAGAATGACTTGGTTTCCATGTTTAAGTACACTGCTGGCCACCGTAAATGCAACATCCTGAAGGAAGCACGCAAATAACATGAAATTTACAACATGCATTAGTGGAGATGAGATATGCAACTGAATAGAATTTCAGCGCAGACACACATCACGCACGCCTGTGGCGCCACCTCAAAGCGCTATTTAAGGCTTGGAGATTTCGACGATTTCAAGTTTGGCAATTGTGTTTTTCTTGTGGTTTTTTCAAAAAACGATCAATTATGTCTCGTAGAAAACAGCGATCAGCTTTTGATCAAGTATCCGAGTTCGACAGAGGAAGGATAGAGTGGCCTACCGAGATTGTGGATTATCTTTCACGGGAAATAGGTAGTCGTGTTGGACGAAACCAAACAACTGTAGTGCGGATATGTGACCGTTGGATGCAGGAGGGTACGATGGACCGACGTGGTCAATCGCATCCACCTCAGTGCACCACTTCACGTGAGGACAGGCAAATTGTGCGCATGGCAGTGACGGATCCCTCAGTCACATCACGAGCCATAAAACAGCACATTGAGTCTGTAACGCATCATTCAGTGTCTGCGCGTACCATTCGACGCCGTTTACAGCAGAGTGGTCTGTCCGCAAGACGTTCATTGCTTGATCTACCCTTGACGCTGAACCACAGACGTCTCCGCCACAAATGGTGCGATGAAAGAAGGATGTGGGCGGCAGAATGGAATGAAGTTGTCTTTACTGACGAGTCACGCATCTGTCTGCAACACCACGATGGTAGAATTCAAGTCTGGAGACACCGTGGAGAGAGGATGCTGAACAGCTGCGTTATGCACCGCCACACTGGTCCTGCACCGGGTATTATGGCATGGGGAGGTATTGGATATCACTCTCGCACTCCTCTATTACGCATTGCCGGTACTTTAAAAAGCCAGCGCTACATCTCCGAGGTGATGGAGCCAGTTGTCCTTCCTTACCTTCAGGGCTTGGCCACAGCCATATTTCAACAGAATAAGGCTCGACCACACGTGGCACGCATTGTAAAAAGGGTTTTTGTCAATCACCAGATTGAATTGCTCGCTCTCCGGATTTTTCACCGATAGAAAACATGTGGACCATGGTTGCTCAACGATTGACCCAGATTACACCCCCAACTGCCACACCTGATCAACTTTGCAACGTGTGGAAGCTGCTCTGTCTGCTGTACCCCAGGAAGTCTCTTTAAAAGTCTCTTTAATCCAAAGTCTCTTTAAATCGATGTCGAGGCGTGTGGCAGTGATCTCCAACAATGGCGGCTACTCTGGCTACTGATTCTGGCAGGAACCACACTTCACAGAAGTCTATAAATTTAATCATTTGATACTTGGTCAACATGTTATCTACAAAATAAATTTTGTTGTGCTATCTCTTGTCTTTCTTGGTGTTGCATTTACGGTGTCCAGCAGTGTATAAAAATATTGTTTTCCTTATTCTCTTTTAAATTACAAAATAAGGACTTATTAAAACCGAATAAATATTTGAAACATTAAAGCATTATTTTACTTTCCATTTTACGCTTATTTCTGCTATCACTAGTAGTTAAAAGTATTAGAAAATTGATATCTATAATTTTTTCTTTGGGAAATAACGAAAAGATCTGTATCTAATCATATCTGTTTCTATCGTAGCTGAATCTAATTCGTGACGAAACGTTAGACAAGGTACTAGAACGGTTGGACTTCCCTTTTAGGGATAAAGATTAAACTTTTATAACATTTAACACCAACACAAATCAACTTTCCCATAAAAACAAGAAAAGAGCAGTTTCGTAAATTTTATTGATTACCGTAATCATAGTTAACAAACATGCGTGTAAATTAGTTACTATGAACTTTGTGAAAAAACAATTTCGTAAATCTTGTTAGTTCTAAAACTCCGTAATAAGCTGTCGTAGTAGTAATATGTACCATTTTTATTTATGTGTAACTTTGAAACTTTTCTTTATTTTTTGATGCATGGAGGCAATTTATCTTTTCCTCATTAAGAAACTTGATTCCTTTTCCAGTCAAAATAACAATTTCTTCTTCAATAGCTTGAAGTTGTGGAGGATGGGCAACAAATTCTTTCAAAATCAAAGATGATATTATCAGGATTTAAGACGAGGGATTTACTAGCTCAATAGGCTTATTTTCCGAAAGTTAGTTAATTATTTCCTATAAGATATATATATATATATATATATTAAAGATATATAAAAAAAAAAAAAAAAAAAAAATATATTAAGATATATATATATATATTTAAGACTATATATAAAGAGAAGTAAAAGAGTAAGCATAATCAAAATGTTTTTCTCGAAAAAGTAATGCAATGTAAAGCATTTTAGCTTCTAGTAATCTATAGCATAACTCACACAATTGTTCAAACTTTAATACTTTCTTCTATTATAAAATTTATACTCTTCGAATAATATCATGAAATAAAAATATGAAATTTGTCCATTGTGCTAGTTAATGTGAAAGTTTAGACAGACAAAAGTTTATTCTGAAATAAGGCCAATCTACAAATAACAGCTTTGTAAATGTATCAGACAAGTAAATATAAGAATAATCCATCTAGTTTATTATTTTTTCCCCGTAAAGTTAGGAATTTAAAAGTACTGATTTGTTACAAATGCAAAACCGAAATCACGAAACTTTTATGCTAAAATTATGGTATCAAACAAATAAAGTTTTCTTATCAAAATGTATATCAAGAAAAGCAAATATTTCTGCAAAACTTATAAAAATTGAACTATAGAATCAGAATAAAAGTCCCCACCTTTAAAATTATTAGAGGAAACAATGTAGATAAATCAAAATATTCTATTTAATGGTTTCGTTTTACAAAATAAAAGCAAAAAACTGACGCTGATGCATTTCTTAAGATATTATTCGTAATATGAAGCTATGTTACAATCGAAGATAAAATTTCAAATACACAATTTTATTTCAAAAGACACTAACTCCTATCGCATCATTACTGAAAGAAAGCAACTATTTTACGAGAACATTTAGAATAATTGCCTCTACGAATAATATTTTTGATGTTATGGATTTTTACTTGGTACAATGCAGTGAAAACCTTTCAGTAAATTAATTTCTATAGAAATCATCTTCTTTAGGATTACTGACATAAAATATTTGTAGGATAGACAAGAATTATTGCAAATCTCAAAGCGAATTATTTACTCCACTGATATTTTTGCTTTTTGCCTAACTCTCCTTTGATTTGATTTGGTTAGATTTTTACTAACGTCGCTTTTTGCAACTGCACTGGCGCTATTGGAAATGGACCTCGCAGTTTGGAATCGCAGTCAAGTGACGACGATGACATATGAGTTGGCACCGCACTCTCCGAACTTCCATACCCCATGACGTAAGGACTTAGAAACACGGTAGATTTAACGAGCATGATTTCCTGTACACGGTGGGTCTTCAGTGACACTTAACTCTCCTTTGAGGGCGCATCATACTTGATATGTCTTCTCTGTAACAGATTAAACAAATTTTTGATTTTCTTTAAATTTTGAAATTAACCCTTATTTCAACATATTCTTTTGCAGTTTTAATGCTCTGAATTTGTAGTTTTAGTCAAAATATGTTAAATATAGCCATCGAAATCCCCACAAAATTGCAGATTTCTTTGAGTCCAGCAAAATGTACAAGGATGAACTGTTTTTAAGATGAAGTTTTGTTAAAGTACGTCAAAATACTGGCTTTAAAAAGGAATAATATTTGTAAACATTCCATGACACTTAAAAGTATATTATATATATAGGAAACGTTGACGTAGTATATATATATATATATATATAATACCTCTGTATATGTGCTTAAGCATTTTCAACTCAAACTTTTGATAAATTCCGTATATTTACCTTTTGTATGAAAATGTAAACTCAAAATAGAGTTTTAGCTTAAATAATATCTGCAGCCCGTTCTTTTCAATATAAAGAAAATACATGTTCAGATTTTGAAAATATTTTTTTTTAACTTACGCCAGACCTAGGCATGACCACCATCAGTCTATGTCGGGCAGCCCAATACAGTTCTGAGACACACACGTAAAAAGAAAATTTGTTAGCAGCATTAACAGCTACTATGTCGGTAAGTCCAGGACAAGAGTTCAGGTGGTCTCCACACATATCTCCATCAGAATAAAGTGGGCACGTTGGAGAATCAGCAAAACCAAATCTGAAAAGGTGCTTTCTGAGGTAGTCATGTCCAGTCTGGACTCTGAAGTTTGTGACACCCACAGGTCTTGACAGGTCGCAAGGAATGGGACTCTCCAGTAAGGAACCCCAACTCTTTCCATTCGCAGAGTTCTTAAAAATCTCTCGAAAACGGGTCTTGAATCTAGAAGCAATGATCCTCTTAACGCTATGGTAGCCAAGAGGAGAGTAAGGCTGAGATAGAGCACAGCCAGCTACAGCTAAGGCATCTGCAAGTTCGTTACCCTTCACTCCACAATGACTTGGTACCCACTGAAGGGTTACATTGCGACCATTATTTATTAGAGAATTTATCATGCATTGGCAATCAAGAACAAGCCCATTTCTCGAAGGTAGAACTGAAGAGACTGCTAAAATAGCAGCCTGTGAGTCTATAAAAATTGCAATGTTTCGATCTTCTCTTTTACCAACCTCAGTCAGTGCCATATGGACCGCAGCCACTTCACCATCATAGTTAGTACAACTTGCACCAACTGCCCTGCTAAGGCTGAAGTACCTGGAGTAAACCCCCGCCCCAGCATTATGATAAGCTCCAGCAGCAGAACCATCCGTATACACATGTAGCCAGTGTGCCTCGGGGAATCTTTCGCCAATAGTGGCCAAAGCAGCCATTCTCAACTCAGTATTGATACAAGATCTTTTATTGACTGGCAGCACCAAATCCAAATTATAACAGGCTGGGCTCAAATGTCTAATAAATTCTCCAGTCTCGAGCAGGGACTGTCTGTTAGAAGAAGGGATGTCAAAATCAGTAGTCAGTTCTTTAGTCACATGTAAGAAGGTAGAATGGGATTTTAACCTACGTTCTGCAGGGTTGTAGTTTCTCCAAAAGTCACCATGCCTCTTCAATCTCTCGATTAACTTTGAAAACATTGTGATACCTAACATGAATTTAATTCTTTCTCAATAAGCTTAAGATAATTTTTTTTGTCATATGCAACTAAAAGTTATTAAATTCATGACATAGCTGATATATTAGTGTTTTTGATTTTTAAAAAGTATTTGTAAATGTACGGATAAAAGAGCTGATAATTGTGTTCAATATAGAAAAATATTTTATTAAAAAGTTTTTTTTCTAGTAATTTACTGCAGTCAAGATCTTGACCAATATATAAGTGCTAGGAATATTTTTTCCCATCTTCCTCGAATCATAAACGTGCTTTTAAATGTTCTTGTTTAAAATGATAAACAAACGGGGGGTGTTTCATCGATAAAGTTGCCCTTACAGGAAAGGTAGAAATTTATCCAAAAATTCTTGTTTAAGTTAACAAAATATAGGAAATCTTTTCTTTAATATACTTTATAAAAGCCTTATATATTGTACTCTCTTTAGAATTGATTTCAAACTGAAAAGCAACTGTAGACATTAGAGTAATATTTAGTGTGAGGTGATGAATCAAGTAAAATAATTAGCCTTTTTCTGTAAAAATGCCTTTCTGTTAGTTAATATTTTATATGATACTTTTTTATCCCCCCCCCCACACGCACGCATGCATGCACACATCAAAATGCCACTTCTGATGAGTAAGCGTTAAGACCCCACACCATACTCGTCTTGTCGTATCACTGCCCGATAAAACGAGGTATTGATCATCCAGTAGCGTGTTGCATATTTCTTACAATTTCTCTCGCTGTCTTCCGTTCGACCTTTCTCGCATGTGGAACAATACATTCATAGTTCGTTACCATTTTCGCTTATGGATGACTACCACTGAAACCTCAGACAACTGTTTCTGTAGTTTCAAATGCTCTACAGACTCATGAAACGACACTATGAATGATCTCGAATTCAGGCAAGCTAATCTAACCTTGTGTGTGAACTCTCCCCCCCCCCACCATCTTCCTTATAATTACACTTCAGGAAAGATAATTCAGATGTTCACATCAAAGCAACAAGTTGAGGCTTTTTGCTATAGCTTTTACAGAATTACTGAGTGTGCACAGTCTGCGGACTTTATACTCTTCCGACATTCGTCCAGTATGTTATGAGGTGTATATATACATGTCCTACTGCACCTGACCCTAAGGGGAAGAAATTTAAAGGGTTAATGGTGGAAGTAAACCCTCCCCCCTCTGGCTCACGACTTGGGTTTGTGTTCAGTGTGTCTGTTTGGGTTCTGAGATTTGACCGGTAGTTCACTCGGTGCGGAGCGAAGGTCACAATTATATACTTGACCCAAGCAGGTCTTCTGATTAGGCTTTTGGTCCATCTTTCCTGCTCGTTCTTCTAATGTGCTAGTTTCTGAGTTTTGTTTTTAATTTTTGGCCCACACGTTCCTAACCATGTATGCTGTGTTATAATTTGATTGTTACATTAGCTCTTATAATAATTTTCGTTAACTTGAGTGGCATTATACATCAGCAATATTTACATTTCGGCTTTGGTAATATATTCAAAATGCTTATAATATATTTTGCTTGTAATATACAAGATTTGACATTAATATTGTAGCAAACGCTTTTAGGGTTTGTTGCCTGTAGTTGGACGAAATTTTCAGCAAATAGTGCCAGACAATTTTAAAAAGATAAATAAATACGTGAACATCATTAAAATTTTACCCATAAAAATTTTGAGAAGCATTATTTAAACCAGACCTGAACAGAATATTTCATTAGTATCTTAAGACAATATATATGTTAAGTTATTAATTTTAAATTCGTTCTTTTTTGGAACTTTTAAGGCTTTGGTTACTATTTTTTTTCTTACAAAACATTTCACATTGGTATTTTAGCCAATTAATCTTTAATATGGATTGCCTATACTATCGAAATTGATGTTTTCGCGATATACATAATGAGATTTTTGACTGCATGGATATAAAGTGTGTTACTACAATTTGGAATATTTTTCTTGGAATGGATACACAGAATCTTTCCTAGTAGTTTAGGGCAGGAAAAATTAATTTCTGCGTATTTCTTATGATTTTTATTTATATTCACAAGTACTTCGTTAGAAGTAGTTTATTTTTTGAAATCAAAAACAAAAAACGAATTTTCTAGAGAATACAGATAATTTGTTTTTGAGGAATTATGCTATATTTTAGTAGAAATTTGAGTGACTAACGATATCAAGAAAAAAAATAATGTTCTTTAGGAGTGTTTGAGATTTTTTTTTATTTAAATAATAAATATGTATAGGAAGTAGAAACAATAAAATATGAAGGAATAAAAACTTGAAAAATATATGAATGAATATTCTCTTCAAGTTGATGGAAATAATGTAACTTAAGAGGATTAATGTTGTTTAATAATACAAATGCATTGTATTAAGAATACAAGAATACAGTCTGATTTTTTTTTTTGGTCTCATTAGAATTTTAATGCCAAAAATAGAGCTTGTTAGTTTTTCATTTTTAATCTGCTTTGTAATTTTTTGTATTATTTTTATTTATTTATTCTTGCTTATAACGCTTAGAATACATTTCAATTCGACAAAAATATGGAGAAATAATTTAAATAAAGCATTTAAATGAGAATTTTATCTATAATGAAATAACGACACATGAAACAATTTTTTGCTATATGCATTTCTTGAATAATAAAGTCTAAAACAATTAAAAATCAAAACTTTTTTCTTTCTAATAGGTAGTGGAAAAAAGCTTAATCTTTATTGATTCGACATTCGAGACCCCGAATGAAAAAGTAATTTAGAAAAATGAGAAAAAAAGTTTGCAAACTTTTAAACATGTTGTTAATTTGCTTTTATTTATATTTATTATTTTCTTTAAACATTCATTAATAAAACAGAGTATTATCTAAAAATCTCCACATTTTTGAAGCAATATTACATTTTCTGTATTTATCATTAAGGAATTTTTATTTCTTACTCACAGGTAAACATATTTATTATTAAAATATGAAACTAGCGAATATGCTGAAAAAATAGTATCAAATTTTTTTGGTAGAGTTTTTATTATCAAGACCAAATTTCCCATTAGTTAAAAATGCATTTTCATCGAATTAAAAAGATACTAAGCAAAATCATTTTTTTTACTATCCTCCAAAATATTTTAAGATCAGATTTCTTTTTGTATGGTGTTTTATTAGTGCTATCCTGTTTTACATTTTTTTAAGTACATATTTTCAGCCTATTAAAAAGGATAAAGTAAAACTACCTTTTAATATCTACATTTCATTGTACATTATTTTCGGTATTCGAATACTCCAAACATTTATATTTGTTTTTCTAAATATAAGAGATACGAATAAAACTACGGCAAACAAAAACATTATGCTTAAATCTTTTAATTCTGGTTGGAAAAAATGGATATAATTTAATTAACATCTGAAGTTTTATTGGGAAAAAAGTCTAGCATTTTACAATTATCAGTTATTTCAAATGAATTTTCTACTTAAAACGTTTCCAGCAACTATTAAAATTTATCTCGTCGAGTACTGCATAATTAATTATTTTGTTGTCACATTAAATAAGGAATAATTTAAATCGCTAATTAAACAGTTTCTTGAAACAATTCAGTTCAAATTTTAATTAGTTTTTAGGAATCAGAATGATTAATTTTTCGGTTTGATTGTACGGTGTAATGAATTGAAGATAAATTAATTGTGTTCTTTTTATGTTTCTGTATTTATTTGTGTTCTGTATGATTTCCTCTTATTTTATCAAATTTATTTATAGCTTTTGTAAATATATGCAATAAATAACAAGGGATAAAATATTTTAAACTGATTCTTGAGTTAAAATCATTTCAATAAATGCCAGAGATGCATTTTTAAAATTTTATTTTTATCAGATATTGTAACGGGTCTACCCGCAAACCTGTCACTAATCCTCTTGGGGTAAATTTATTTCTTTTTAACTGTTGTTCTATTGAAAACTTTCTCCCGAAGAAGACTTGAGTTATTCAAATGAAGGATTCTATTTAAGCATTGACTTTTAGATACGCAAAGTTAGTTAGTGGAGAGTAGTTGAAAGCTAGCGAGATTTAGTCGACGAATAATTTCTGAATGATCAAAGATTGCTAACTGGCGATTAGTCAATAAGATAAAGATTAATATTAACAATCGAAGGTCGTACTACGAATAACAGAATTACGATGGTTAATACCGTAGACGGCTAAAGTGTTCCAAGAGTAAGTGAATTAAATTATACTCAAATATTAAGTTTTTTTTTGTGCCGTGTAATTGCTCCTATACTTAATGGTGGTGTGCAATTCCTACCCTGGGTTGTTAATTTAAGTGAGAGAACAATAAAACTGACCTTTCTTCTAACCCCAAGCACCCATAAATGCATTGCGTTTCTTACAATATTAAGAAATTGTTTATAAGAAAGAAGTCTCAATGATATAAAAGTATATACATTTTTCGAGTTTCACTTAATCGCAAAATTCAGTTTTAGCCCATATATTTATCAGCTCGAATCTTTTTATCTGCAAGATAAACCAGTTTGTCGAAAAGAGAATAAAGAAAAATACTTTTTGGCCCACTTTAAAATCAGCACTACTAAAGGATTTTAAAATCTTATTCTGTGAAAACACGAATTTTTTACATTATTAATTAATAATAGAAATTGGTTTTAAATTCTTAATCAAAGCGATGAAGAATTCAAATAAAACTTTTGCTAAAAGGATAGTTTTAATAAGTTTGAGATCTAACAGTTTGAATTTTATAGATTTTGACTTTTTAGAAAGGGGAAACATTAATATTTTTTTTCTTGTACGGTTTACCTAAATATCTTTTTATTTTTAAATATTGAAATTATCAGAAGTGTAAAGAATAATAAATAAATATATAACTCGAGCCCATCTTGAGAAAAAATTAAATTAAATTCATCGTTCAGAAGAGACGCATAAGAGAATTACCCCGCTTGCAAACAGAGTTATAGTTTCAGAAATGCTTATTTTACGTTTAAGACTATGGTTACTAAAACAACCATCTCTTATTTCAAAATTTTAGATAATTTACTTTTAAATATACTTTAGTATACAGTATTTAGTTAGACTATCAACATTCAATTGCTGATATTTCTTTTATTGTCATGTCTGTGATATGAATAGTTGCATTAACTGTTTTCAAATTCTTTATTCATGAAATTAGAGTTTTTAGAGGGAAAAAAAACAATTCTAAAAACGCTATATTTACTATATTATAAAATTCATATGGTACTACTTAAATATATCAAAGAGCTGCAAAAGTTAATTTTCATAAAATTAATATGAAAACAATATTCTTTTAAATATCTGTATAGGAAGATATTTATATATTTAGCTAAATTATTGAAATATTTTATACACGAACGTACATATTTATCTGTAATAAATAAGTCAAGAATAAATTTTTCTGTTTAATTATTTGGAGATAAATAGCACGTTAGGTGACTCTGGCCTTGTACACCCAAGTTTGTAGGTACTACTCCGGCCCAAGTCGGTGGCTTTTCATGATGCAAAAAATAGACAGTGTCCGCGTCGTATGATATGCGGCATGTTCAAGATCCTTAGAATGCCTGTACTAAAAGTAGTTAACTTCTCAAAAGGTAAGTGTCTTATTTTTTGTATGTTAGTGAAGATCTTAGAAAATGATTTGACTATTTATTTTAAGTGAACAGTGTATGTAATTAATTTTACAGTTGAATATCTTGAATTAATTAATTAGCTCTAACGGATTAAATTTTCCAAAGTCGAGTATTTTGTTTATGAATATCCTTTAATTTTCAATGTAGTGATTCAAAAAAAATATTGCATGAAAAAGAACTACAGTAAATCATAATGGGTAGATAAAGGGTTAAGCTAGGGGTGCCGTCAGATTAATTACTTATTTAAATATCTGTAATAATAAACTCAATACTTATCGTGAATATTAGATCCTTAGAAATACTAAGTCCTAAGTTGACCTGTCGGTGATCTTTTTTTCTTGAAGCCTGGTAGCTTCAACTGTTATACCTTTAACTCTGTAGATTCCGTATGACAATACAATCACCAACCTCTTTCTAACTTCCAACTTCACTTGATTTTAAATAGCAACTACCATTAACATAAATCGCGGTTTCTTTACAGAAAGCGGTTTTATAATCATTCAACGTTTAAAAGGTTCTGTCCCCAGAGGATTAGTAAGAATCATAGAGTCTTTTACAAATTAAACGCGATATTGGGAAAATAGTCTCTTGCAAGAAATAATAATAGATCCTGAGCGAGTGAGTGAATGTAGGGTTTAATGGCGCAAGAGCCGATTTCGGCTAAGCTGCGCCAATCAATCGTTAAAATATTAAAAATCCATTTAAAATACTCAAATATTGTTAAAAGCTCACACAAAAAAATAAATAACAATCAGATTTTGGTGGGGCACACCCCACCAAGTCAGATAAGGTTAAAACAGTTGAGAAAAAGAAAATCGAATATAAAATATTTTAAGTAAAAATTGCTAATAACAAGTTTTTGGTGGGGATTACCCCCACCAAGTCCGATAAGTGTGATTCAATCACGTCCCTTCCGGTGCTTGGTCGGAGTTAAATATTTTTTTCCATTACTTCGTCCTCTTCTGCTTCGACATCATATATGAGCATGTCCTCTTCTTCTTCTTCGGAAGTCTGTACGGGAGAACTCTTTATCGGTATGTGTGGTGCCATTTTTATATGTATTGCTGTTTCGTTTAGTTTTTGTAGAAACTTTTTCCTTCTTGTTCGCTTTTTTGGATTTTTCTTTTTTAAATATTGTATTATAGATGCCGAAGGGGGTTGAGTACAGGAGTTGGATGTGGAAGCGGATATGTTTGATGAAGTTTCCATAGAGGGCTGAACATAGGGTTGGTGGTGGAAAGTATTGCAGCAGAAATAGGAATTGGTGGCTGGGGCTCTGATACTGTAGTAGCTATTGAAGAGATTGAGGGCAAGAGGTGTGCTTGGGTTGAAGATGATGTGGAAACAGCAGGAGTGGATGCTGGTATATCTGGTTTTGGGAGGGATGAAATTGGTTTAAGTAAATTTAAAGGTGGGCATTTTATTTTTGTTATATTTTCATCGGTTTGTGTAGACTTATTTATAGTAGAGGGTTTGGCAACTTGAGCATAAGTTTGAGGTAATTGTGGAACTATTAATTTACGTGCTTCTGTATATGAAATATTTTTATTTGTTTTTATTTCCTGTATCTGTTTCTCTATTTTCCATTTAGGACATAATTTAGAATCTGATGAATGGATCTGTGAGCAGTTTATACATTTCGGCTCTAGATTGCAATCTGAGGAAGCATGTCCAACAGATGCACATCTAGAGCACGTCAGTTGTCCACGGCAGGAAGTTTGTGAATGCCCGAACCTCTGGCACTTAAAACAGCGCAGAGGATTCGGAATATACGGACGTATTTTGCAGTTAAGGTATCCAGCTTTTATAGAACCAGGAAGATTAGGGGTATTGAAAGTTAAAATCAAGTGTTTCGTAGGAATAATTGTTGCATCTTTTTTAATTGTAATTCTTCTGACCTGAATTACACCCTGGTCAGAAAATCCATCAAGGATTTCTGCTTCAGGGGTGGTCAACAGGTCAGGTTCAGAAATGACACCGCGGCTGGAGTTAAGAGATTTGTGAGGACTCACTGTCAAAGGGGATTCTAAAAAGGTTGTTGCCAACAAAAAAGATTTTGTTTGCAAAGCAGAGGAAGTTTCAACCAGTAGGTCACCAGAACGTAATTTTTTCACGGATTTAGGTTCTCCACCTATTCCTTGAATAGCTTTCTGGATTGCAAAAGGAGATTTTCTAGACATTTCGTTATTTGGTAAAGATAAAATTAAAAATCTAGTGTAGGTAGAAATTTTGTCAACGTTAAGAGTGGGTAAAATAAGGCCTTTACCCGGGCCATTCTGCATAGGATCCATAAGCGTGTAAAAACCTTCATTCTGGCGTGCCTCCACCCACCACGGAGTCCAACAAGGGAGGCAGTATGCCGGTCATCTGGCAAATGCCAGGCACGGCGCTTACCTGGAGTACACCCAGAATATAGTGCTACAGCATCAGGGCGAGGATCCAACGGGTAAACCCGCCACCCCTTATCTGCAGCACTAACCCTACAGCAACGTCTCCGAAGAGACTCATCACCAGCCGATTGACAGGAGCGGGCTCACTCCTGCCTCCCGTCTACAGCGAAGCGTGGGCCAAAGGGAACGCAAAGGTATCCCCAGAACACCATTTTCCTCCTTACGGGACGCCGCACACGGCAAACATGCGGGTTGACAAACAACGTTGTTAGTAAAACACAAATATCAAAAATACTAAAAATATCAAAAATACAGAAAACTAAACAACAAATGAATCCAAATGAATACTTTGCAAAATGAAACTAAACTGTTAGTAACAATATGAATTACATAATTCAATCAAAAATAAAGAAAAGTTGAATACTACTCATAAGTATATAAAAAATTTTAATCTGTGGTCTAGACGGGAAGAGAAAGAAAGAATGAATTGAATGACAAGAAAGATAGTCGAAAATAGAAAAAGATCACTAGGGTACCCCGGGTTTGTGAATCCCGTGTTTACCAAAGACAGTAAACCCCTTGGGTAAAGGAAAAGATCACTAGGGTACCTCGGGATTGTGACACCCGTACTCACCTAAAGAAGGTGAGCCCCCTGAGGGGATAATAGATCCTGAAACGCATTATGCTAAAAATAATTATATATTATATTATTTATATAATTAGCATAAAATTTGTTGATAAGTTAATTTATTTTAACGAAATTCTTCGCTTTAGACGCTTAACAAACTCGTAAAATCAAATTTTCCTGTCATATTTGCACCAATTGAAAATAAACTATATATTTCATTGAAAATGAAGTAGTAAAATCACTATTTCGTTTTAAATTTTTAAACAGAACTTTAATGCATTATTATAAGCATTTAAGAAAGCTAATTAATATTTGTCATATAATTGTAACGTTTTATTGATGTACAAAGCAAAAATAATGGAAATTTGAACTTGTCAAATACGGAAAATAATATTTTTAAAGATATTTACTTTTCAATAAGAATTAAGCTTGTGGCTTAGAAATACTTAAAAGTTTTCTTACCACAGCTCTTTTTTTCTCCAACTTGATGCTTTTGATCGATTCGCGGGATGATGCGATACCGCGTATTTTTCCAAGACTGGAGAAAAATCTTGAAGTGGATTTGAAAATAAAAGACGATAGCAAGTCAGATTTACGCCTTTTTAAAGCATGGAAGAGTTTTCAGTGTTAAGTGACTTCGACTTGAGTTGAATAAAATTCTTTTTCGAAAGAAAGGATAGATGTTTTATTTGAGAAGAATGAATCCTGTTTGTCATACAAAAACATTTCTTTTTCTTTTTCAAAAAATGCCTCCCTCTTAAAAGTTATTGAAGAGTTTTAGAAATGTTAG
This sequence comes from Trichonephila clavata, assembly GCA_019973975.1. NCBI lineage: Eukaryota > Metazoa > Arthropoda > Arachnida > Araneae > Nephilidae > Trichonephila > Trichonephila clavata. Next base: position 72,762 of record BMAO01021655.1, on the reverse strand, counting down.
ATTTTAGGTTCGGAACAATAAGCTTTTCTTGCCTTAAAAATAACAAATAAATAAGTATAGAGAATAATTAAAATGAATAAAAGTACTTTTTTTGCTATGCATGTAATAAATAAAGTATAAAATTGAATAAAAACTTAAAAATTTGTTTTTTCAAGAGTTTTTATTTAAATATTATCTACAATCTGTTTTTACATTTGTTGAATTTATGAAAAATATTGTACGGAAATATGTTAGTATAAAAGCTTAAAACATGACATTTATGCTGCTAATAGTAGTGAACTATATAGCTGAAATATATTCAATACAAAGACAACTATGTATTTTGAAATAATACTACAGCGAAAATAGTTTCAAAGTAGTAACAAAGTTTCTTATGAAATAGATGGAAGCTTCTGAAAAACACTAGATAGGGTGAATGAGAGTTATATTAAAGTATCCGATTACCCTAAAATTGGGAATTTTACCAAAAATCACCAATTTGTTTATGGTTTTATTTTATGGAATATCTTATTAGCTTCATAAAAATACCAAGTTTTTTATTTTCCATTCCTAGAACAAAAACTACAAGTGTTTTAGTAAAAGCAGATGCCATTACTTTAAGCGCGCGAGCGAGATGCTTTAAAATGTGTTTTACTAGAAATGTGTTTTTTTGAAAATGCTCAAACGGAGACAAAGATTGTTCAAAAAGTTTTGAAAATAATTAGCTGAAATTTTGTGTGTGTATAATGTATAATAGTAGAAGTGTTTTAATCTTCAGATTTATCCATCACTGTTTTATTACAAAATTTACAGTCCCTTATGTGAATATAATCACTGTTTTTTTTAAAAACAATTTCATATAACTGAGATAAAGTGCTCTAGTTTTTGTAAAAATTAAAATATCTCTTATCCTGAAGGACATTTCAAAAATGAATAGCAAACCAACACATCAAAATTCAAAATTTGTTCATAAACTGTTTGTACAAAATTGGCACCTCATGTATTTTTTGTTCAAATTTTTACTAATTTTTTCCTATTTTAATAATAATATAATTTCTTTTTTCACTTCGTAATTTTAGCATATTTTTCTCTTAAAGTGTACTAAATAAATCTCAAAGCCTCATAGATCCTATATCTCCATTAAAAAAAAACTTCTTTTCGCAAGTATTGTCCGGATGCCTTAACATCGTACTATAAATCATTATGGGGGCTATTGGCGATGGTCTCGTACTTTTTAATCATAGGTCAAGTGACGAAGGCGTCACCTGATCTGGCACCCCATCTTCTGACTTCCACATAACACCAACAGAAGGATATTTGAGCCTCCACATATTCAACGTGTATCGCCCATTCTGTACTGAGAGACTTCAGCAACATCAGGCTCGAACTCATCACACGCCAGTTATGAGTCCGTGACCTTGACCATAAGGTTACCACGGACACCAACACCAGATAGAGAGAATATTAACGTCGCACTGATTAGTAACACGAGGGCTTTTGGCGACGGTCCGCGTAATTTTGAACCATGGTCAAGTGACGCGGACGACACCTGAGCTGGCACCCCCTCTCCTAACTACCACACCAACGGGAGTACGTTTGAGCTCTCGACAGATTTAATGTGCATCTCGCCCCTACACGGCGGATCTTTAGTGGTACTAGGATCGAACCCATGACATGCTAGCCATGATCCGATGCCTAGACCACTCGGCCACCGCGGCCACAACACTAGATAGAAGCACGTTATAAAACAAAATAAAAACAAATGGATAAAAATACAAACATCGATTTATTTGTAAGAAACTATGGTTCTTTAAAAGAAAATATTTTTTTTTTATGCATAACGACTTGTTAAGATTAACAGACTTTTTCGAAACGAACTAATAATTTATCCAACATTTTCAACATTTCAATCGAATGTTTATTTACGGCTTAAATCGTGGAACTATTTTTACTTTGTCGAACATTCCACCTCGTATATTTTTTTCATTTTGTTCTTTCTTTCGCTCTTGATGGGCTTGAAATGAATTTATTTATAGAATTTTAAATATTTTTCTTGGTGAATTCCATTCACTAAAAGTTTCCTTATTTAGAATTCCATGTAAAGCATTCAATCTTTCCTTAAATTTCAGCGTCCTTTCTACATCAAGCTCTGTTGTTACTTGTAACACGCAACGAATATTTCATCGCTCTTCCAGTTCAGAAAGTCATACACCATAAATAATGTTGAGATTGTCTGTTTCTAAGTTTTCCGCTTCTTTTAACGTTGAGACATGAAAATAAACTTTTTTCCTTTGAAATTGTAGAGCCTAGGCGATATTGTGTACCAGCATTCGCCATTTTATCCATTCTTTTGTGAGGTGTCATTCATCATTTATTGACCTTACTCTGTTCTTTTTTGAAAATGGAGAATTCTGAAGTGTAATTTTTTTTCCAGATAAGTTTCATTTTTTTTACTGTAATTCTTTTCTTTTTGGATCGTCAAAGCAGTTGGTACTTGTATGATTTGTATTTGGAAAAAGTTTCCAGAAACTAAAATTTATATCATTGTGAAAAAAATGGTCGTATTTTTTATTATTCATTTTGATTTATTTATGAAGATATTTCATTTATGTAAATCATTTATTCCAATACTTTAACTGCTATTTTGATATTACAAATTAATGATGGTTAAATAAGTATTCTAATCATAAACCTTATTATTTTTGATAAATTTCATTAAGTTATACAACATTTTATAAAGTCGTCCATCCACTATAGTGGTTAGCGACGCTGACGGCAGTGCAGTAGGGCCTGGGTTTGAATCCCGGAGAAGGCATAAATGTTTGAATATACATACTTTTCGGCATAGGGGTACTCTAATTAGCCGTTGAGCTGCAAGTCCACTCGTGAGGTTAATGGATGGGGAAGAGAAGTGGAGGCCTGTAGGGTGTTCTCCCTCAAAATTGGGTGGAACCGAGCCAAGATGTAATGTATGGTGCTCAAAGAGCTACGAATAACGACAGAGGCGTACATCTAGTCTTTGCCACGATGAATTTCGTGGGTCTCGATCTGATATCATCAGAAAGGTGACATTACAAAAACTAATTGTAAGGCTAAAAAAGTTTAGATTATGAAATGTATCACAGTATCCCTTATTCATTTTATGTGTAGCTAGCGAGAATGAAAATGCATTTTAAGATATCCAACTACTTGCGACAATTTTTTTTAAAAAATGAAGGCATGGGGATTTTTTTTGTTGTTTATAGATTTGCTTAGTACATTTTAAGAAAAATATGCAAAAGTTAAGAAGAGAAAAAGAAATTATTATTACTAAAATGGGAAGGAATTGGTAGCCGTTTACAAAAAATAACATAAACGCGGCCCGTTCTGTACCAAAAAGTTTGTGAACAAATTTCCAATTCTGATGTATTGCTATATTACTCATTTTTGAAATGACCTTCAGGATAAGAGATATTTTAATTTTTACAAAAACTAGAGAACTTTATCTTAGTTATTATATGAAATTGCTTAAAAAAACAGTGATTATATTCACATAAGGGACTGTAAATTTTGTAATAAAACAGTGATTGATACATCGGAAGGTTAAAGCACTTCTACTATTATACAGAACATACACAAAAAATGTCAGTTAATTATTTTCAAAACTTTTTGAGCAATCGCTGGCCCCGTTTGAGCATTTTTAAAAGCACACATTTCGAGTAAAACGCGTTTTAAAGTATGGCATTTTGCTTCAAGTAATGACATCTGCTTTTACTAAAATACTTGTAATTTTTGTTCTAGTCAATGGAAAATAATAAACTTGATATTTTTATAAATCTAATAAGATGGCTCATAAACTGAAATTATAACAAAAAATTGTCAATTTTTGACAAAAATCGCATTTTTTGGGTAGTTGGATACCTTAAAACTGAATATTTTCCTAAGATTTTAAGCATGCAGTCTAGGTGGCGTAGTTGATTAGATACTGGCTTTGTACGCCCACGTTTGCGAGATCAACTCCACCCCAAGGCTGAGGATTTTCATGATGCAAAAAATCGACAGCATTCATGTTGTATGATTATGCGGCAAGGTAAGGATCCTTAGAATGTGCTTGGTTGGTTTGGGTGCTCGAGACAAAATTAAATTTCCAGTACAGAGCTCAGGTGTAGGAAATTGGGTGTCAAAATTACATTTAGCACTTGGTATCCACCACTATGGTGCTACACTGAAAAGTGATATCATTTCTCGGGGAATGCACTAGGTCTGCAATGATAATTACCAATCCAAAAAAGGAAAGAAAAAGATTTTAAGCATTGGTGTACCAGAAATATATCGCGTGGCCAACATGTTCTGACTTATAGTTACTGAAGACCTCTCATGTAAAGGGGATGACGAGCGTTAAATCTGTCATGGCTGAAAGTCCTCCCGTTGATGTTGTGGTGAAGTTAGGAAAATAAGGAGCGAGCCACACACACACACACACACACACACACACACACACACACACCACACACACACACACACACACACACACACACACACACACACACACACACCACACACACACACCACACACACACACACCTCTGGTGTTGCCGTGGACGCTTGAATGTGGTTCAAAATTACGAGATCAGTTGCTTTATAGCGAGACGCGTTGATAAACACTCAGTGATATTAGAAATATTAAATAAATAATTTTAAATATTTTTCCTTGAAAATAATAGGGTTAAGGTTGATTTGGAAAATTATTTCTAATTAAAAGCTCTCGTACATAATTATAAATGAATTTTAATCAAAATTCCTATAATTGTTTATGTATTTGTGTGTGTTTTTATATGAAATATATAATACATATATAAAATATATATAAATACAGGGTGGCCATAATTAAACTGCAAGTGTTCAAGAGGTACTGGCGAGAAAACCACTGGGAATATTCCAGTGAAACTTGGTATCTACAAGTTTTAGAACATGCGCAAATCAAATATGCAAAGAAAAAAAAACGCCATTTTCACCCGGTAGATGGCGCTGTACCCTATTTAAACGCTCGACTGGGTCATATACAACTTCTAAAACCGATAGACAGAGCATAATGACATTCTGAGAGACAAATAACAATATAAAACATCACTTACGTTTTATCAAAATTCCATACAATTCTCTTCAGTAATTAAATTTTTACAGTATCATCTAATCAAAAACTGACGTAAATTAAGGTCACAAATTAAACTATCCATAAAGACGTTTTGGAAAAGAACTAAGCCAATCTTTATTCAATGAAATTATCACATGATGTGCTCAATAGGCAAACCACCAGATGCAATCACTTTCTTGAAGCATTTTAATTTTATATGGATAACGAAGAAGAATGTGGCACAACACTTTATGTACAGTTGACCTGGGAAGAGATAACGTCCGAGCCACACTTCATGCGATCACGTGTTGCAGCATACTGGCTCCTGAACTGTTACTCGTAATAGCAATAGCGTCATCAATATGTTGCACTCTTTCCGAGTTTACGGGACGCGCGCCGCCCTCTTGTGCCGGGAATAACGCCCGATTCTCCTGTTTGTTCAAATTTAGAAATCATATATTTTTCTTCAATCCATTGACACACTCATTGAACTTTTTCTTAATCGTTTCATACGCCGGTGTTCTTTCAGAGTAGCTGAGTAATTGCTGCCATTCTGATAGAATATCTTCACTAACAATGCACGTTCCTTCTTATTCAGAGTAATGATTGATCATTACTCAATATGGTCTTATTTTTATACTGTTCGATGGCTTAAAATTTGCATATATGCCGCCAACAAGCATTGAAACACGGAATAGCGCCATCTATTGGGTGAAAATGGCGACTTTTTCTTGCATATTTGACTTGCGCATGTTTTCAAACGTGCGGATACCAAATTTCACTGGAATATTCCCAGTGGGTTTATATCCAGCACCCTTTGAACACTTACAGTTTAATTATGGCCACCCTGTGTACTTCTAAAAATCCTGAGTAATATGATGATTATTCCTTTCAGATATTAATGCTGGATGAATAATGCTTAGAGCGTAATAGCTTAATGTAACAATTTTAGTTCTAAGATTTATTAAATTTAAAGCAACAGAAATTTCGTATTTTCATCATCTAAATATTTATTTCCCTATATTTTTCTATTCCTTGTCCCACTAAAGCAGTAATTCCTTAGAGCTATGAATTACAATCGAATCAAACGAACATCTCATCCTTTATATTTTCAGTAAATGTTGTACTTATTTTTAATACAAACTATTTCCTTAAATTGTAAATTATTTTTGAATCGTTTTATGACTGACGTTTTTAATTCTGAAAAGTGCATTCGAATTTATGTTATTTTTGCACCATATACATCTTCATCCGTTTCAGTATTGATTACCTGACAAAATATAAGTGAAAAGATCGATGAGGAAAAATTCCAAACTTATAAAACTAGACTACTCCAAACTTAAGTTGAAAACTTGTTACAAAATAGACACATACATTGCATTATAAAAGGCAGAACGAATGCAAAAAACTGTTGGCTACATTTTTGTATAAAATTTCCAAGGCAAGAATTTCAGGTGAAAAATATACTATTTTTTCCCTTCTGGTAATTTTAAATTGAAAACGTTGCTTTTGTGACAAAGTATAGGCAGAATATGAAAGTACAAAATTTTCTCACCTTAAGGGTATGCCAAAAATTTGACCAACATGATGACAAAAATAGTTTTGAACACTATATAACTTTCACAGACTATTTTCCCCATATTTCTTCAGGGGGTTGACATAATTTTTTAAAATAAAGTAATTCAAACTTAAAGTATCCGACTACTTGCAAAAACTTTAAAAAAAAAATGGAGATACTGGGATTTGTTTTTTTTAGATTTACTTAGTACATTTTAAGAAAAATATGTTAAACAAAAGAAGAGAAAAATAAATTGTTTTTGCTAAAATGGGTAAAAATTTACAAAAAATAACATAAACGTGGTCCATTCTGTACGAAAAATTTATAAATAAATTTTCAATTTTTCAACTAATTTGAGTTGTTATGTTATTCACTTTTGAAATGACTTTCAGGATAAGAGGTATTTTAATTTTTACAAAAACTAGAGTACTTTATCTTAGTTATTACATAAAATTGCTTAAAAAAATTGTGATTATATTCACATAAGGGACTGAAAATTTTGTAATAAAAGAGGGGTAATAAATCTAAAGGTTAAAGCACTTCTACTATTATACAGAACATACACAAAAAATTCAGTTAATTATTTTCAAAACTTTTTGAGCAATCGCTGGCCCCATTTGAGTATTTAAAAAAAAACACATTTCGAGTAAAACACATTTTAAAGTATGACATATCTTGCTTAAAGTAACGCCATCTACTTTTACTAAAACACTTGTAGTTTTTGTTCTATTGAATGGAAAATAATAAACTTGGTATTTTTGTAAAGCTAATAAGGTGGCCTATAAAATAAAATTAAAAAAAAATTTGTAAATTTTTGGCAAAATTCACAATTTTAGGGTAGTCGGATACCGTAAGACTTCTTAGTACCCTTTTTAAAAATTGAGACGGTAATTGTAAAAGTATCAGTTGTGTTTTACTTTCTGATTGTATTATTAAGTTGATTCTAAAAATAAAAAGTCAGTTTAAAAGCCATTATTTCACAATTTAAAAAAAAATGAGAATTATTGAAGTTTTTAAAACTTTTATAAAATGCTTAGATTTTAAAATTTTTAAATCAGTTTAAGGGATTTATGTTTCTTAGGTTATTGGAATCGAAACTTTGTATGAATTTGAAAATCTGTTTCCTTCTTGATTTTTAATAATTATTTTTGTAGCTAAGCCTGGAAAAAAACGTTTTAAAATATTAACTTTAACATTTTTTAAAAATAATAACTAGCAATCTCAGGTGTAATTCCATTCTAACTTTTATAAAACATATATATGAAAGAATCTACAAAAAAATTCAAGACTCTACCTATTTTAAAGAATAGAAAACTCTTACATCTTCAAAATTAAAAGTCTGTGAGAAACACATTTAAAGTTTGTAAAGGCATAAAACAAAAACTAATAATGGCTGTAAAGCTCTAGCTTTTTAATATGTTCTATATTTCTCAATTATGTTATAATTAAAACATTACTTTAATTAAAAGTAATTGAAAATATTTTTTTTAAATTCAAAATATGTTTTTGTATAATATTGATAATATTTGCTACGACGACAGATTATTCAGCCTTATCTTAGTACAATATTTTGATAAAAGTTGAAACATAAAGCATTTATGTACAAATAATAATGATACTAACTTAGGCTGAAAATCACCAGGTTTGTTCATAATTTTTTTTTTCAGCTTTAAATTGGGGCAATTTAGAAAATTCGAGTATTTGTCGTGCGACTTTAAAATACTATAATATAGTATTACAATTGTTTACTATGATTTAGTTTGGTACATCTTTGACATATTCAGTTTTATCTGCAATACTTTTATTCAGAATATTTGTACCAGGTAGTCTGATTGTATTATCAGCTGAGAGGTGGTTTTTAAAAGCATTATTTTCAGTAGGCCACCTGAGTAGTAGTAGTAGTAGGCCACCTGAGAATGTTTTGACCGTGGCATTTTCTCAACAGGAAAAAAATTAATGGAAAAGCTTCTAAATTACATAAACTATTTGTAAAAACGAAGATTGATCTTGAAATCTATTTTAATTAAACAAACAGAAATATAAGCAACCATAAATCATTTTAGTAATGATAGTTGAAATTAATAACCATATCACCCTGAAAGAGTTGATTGGGCTCAAAATATATTTAACTAATTTAATTTAAGATTGAAAAAAACGCTTTAAAATGAAACTAAAATTAAAATCTAAACTCAGAAAACTTCAAATATTTTAAAAACTAGTTGGTTATCAGATATGAAATTTAGGGGCAAGCTTCCCAATTATATGGACCATAAGAAAACACAAAAATGTTTGTTTCGATATTTTTTCCATTATTAGGGTAATGTATAACCGTAAGCTTGATAATTGAAATGATTAAAAACGATCTGCAAATTTAATGTTCCGTTAGAGAATTTTTATACTGATAAATAGAAATTTTGTTACTATAAAATGCCTTCTTTCACTTTCGATACGAGTCTCTAAAGTTCTCTTTTTATAAAATAAAAGCTTCAATTTATAAACGAACAATCAATGGAGGATTGTAGTTATTATAAAACATATAACTCTAAAATCCGTTTTATATATACTGAGACAAAAGTAATGGCTTAAAATATGCAAATATACAGATGGCAGAAGTATCGCCTAAAAATGTATAAATGGGCAGTGCTCGTCAGGGTTTATATATTTTTTTTACTCACGAGAGTCATTAAAAAATCTTTCTAACGGGATTGGGGAAGAACGATGGAAGTTAAGACTTTGAACGCGAAAGGCCAGACTCAGGGGGCATTTCAGAAATTATTAAGAAATTCACCATTTTTTCATCCACAGTGTCAAAAATATGCCGAGAATATATAATTTTCGGCATTGCCTCGCCTGATGAACACTTTAATGGTTAACCACCTCTACTTAATGATTAAGATCAGTGACGCTTGTGTAAAATCGTCAGTGTTACCATGCAAGCAATATGTGTCAAATACTTGCAACAATCAATGTGAGTCGTACAAAAGACGTGTCCGTAAAGATAGTGTTGTGACATTTGGTATGATGTGATATGGCAGCAGACTCGAGCTCTTTTGTAAATAACCCGCTATCGGATTCAGTGCTTTTGCTATGCTCATGATCATAACGGTTGGCCCTAGGTAATAGGAAAAACGTTTTTTGCTAAGATAAGTCACGATTACAGTTGTTAAGAGATAATAGTAGGGCTCGAGTGTGACGTTGACTCCCTGAAGCAATGAACTCAAATTTTTAACAAGGTACTGTACAAGTTTATGGTGGCTCCATAATGTTGTAAGCCTTTTACATGACAGGATGGGTCATCTAGTCAAACTAAACCGATATTTAACTGGAAATGGGCATGTTCAGCTACTTGAAGACTATTTGCAGCCATTCATGGACTTCATCTACCAAAAAAACGATGGAAATTTCCAGGAGACAACATGTCCTGTCACCGGGCAAAAAATTAGGGAAAAGCCTTGAGAAACATTCTATTTAAATCCTTCATAGATATGAATCGCCAGATACAAATCCTTTCGATGATAAATGAGATATGATTGAAAGGTCAGTTTACGAACAAAAACCTGCATCAGCAATGCTTTCGCAAACTATAGACGGTTGTAGAGGCAGCATGGTTAAATATTTTTCGTTGTATTCCGATGACTTTTTAAGTCAAACCCACGTAGAGTTGCTGTACTCTTCGTCAGACAAAAGAAGGTTTCTCACAATATTATGAGACATAAATTTTTGAACTTCATTGTATAGTGATCATTTCTGGTTACGCGTGGCATTGCTTTATATTTATAATGAACTTTAAAAGTCTTTAATGAACAAATCTTACTATCCGTGTAATATACGTTTGGAAGTGTTTAAGATTTGAAGTTTTAAAGAAGCCTCTTTATATTTTAAGGTTTATAAAAAATTATATTTACATACACTGAATTCGGATTATATTGTGATGTTTAAGGTCAACGATATGTTGGGAAATATCTCGTAGAATGAATTGGTATTAAAACCAGTTGACAGCTAATATCTATTTACAATGTTTTAAAAATATTTTATCAACTCTCTCAATTACTATTTAGTTTATTAAATCCAATACATACGATCTATTATGGTGAATAATATTAATAATTCCTTCTAGGAATGCATGAAAAACATAATTACTACCATTAAGCCCCTTCTTTATATAGATTTTTAAGCCATGTGAAGAGAAACTTATGTGTATTTATAAACGAAAAGAATTTATATATGGTAGTATTCCCTTTGAAATGAAAACGTTTAAAGGTGTCACATATAAAGGTTTCATCAGTCACATTTCAACTATTCAATATTGTCACAATTTCCGTAAGCCATAGAGTAAAAAAAAAAAAGAAATATTGTACAGTCACACCAGAAAATATATAAATGTAAAATCCAGTTTTTTAAAAATCGTGTTTCAGTTCGTAATTTAACTTCAAATAATAAGATATGTTACAAGTTCTTCAGGATTACTGAATCCGCCTTTAAACTGATACCCCTTGAAAGAGACTGAAAAGGGACGTTGTCGAAAAAACAATAACATATTCGCACTTCCCCAGGGATATACTTTCTGTTAGGACGAATTGGATCAACAATCCGTTCTAAGAATAATTGTCAACATATTTACAACACAATAAGCCGTTTCCTGTATAAATATATAAACTGGCTAAAGCCCAATGTATCTCTAAAGGGAAAGAACAAATCAGGTATATCCTTTTTGACATCGAAGATTGCAGGTGTCTTGTATGTGTGTCCGTGTTTCATCAATCATATCGGTCTTCCACATCCTCTAAAGCCTTTTTCTGGAGCGTTCGGAAAGTGGATGATTTTCGTAGAGTATTTTTGCAATTGATTTATTTCGAGCACGGTTCAGACAATCCCCTTGGGGAAAGAGAAAGAACGAAGGAAGTATTTCGACTTATACCAAAGAAAAAAGAAAATAAAGAAAAAAGATTAGAAAAGGGATGTCACTCTACCGCTGGAAGTGTGTCCCGCACCTAGAAATCTGTTTCATCTCGCAGTTGGAAAACGCTGATCGTGAGGCAAAGAACAGAAGCCAGTGAATTATTTATAGCGTCAGGGCGAACAAAAATCTTTTCAGTATTCCCCTTTGCATTGAAAGAAACCGAAGCCGTGATAGTGAGGACTTTAGGGGAATGATGGTGTAAGATTCAGTGGCAGTGTTGTTGTCAAACATCGTTGGGAGAAACCCCTTTCTGATTTAGAAGTGTTTAGGGCTCATATATTTCGCTACTTGTAGTAACTGTGAACTGAATAAGAAAAATTATTTTAAAAACTTTCGTTTTTCCTCTTCCACACACACAAAATGGAAATATTAATAAAACTTATGTTTTATCATTCAAATAAAGTTAATGTGAATCAAGAATTACTTTGCGAACCCAACTTTCCCTTTAAATTAGGTTCTCAAAGTAATATATTCTTGATTTACTAACCTAGATATATTACAGATATACTAAATTGTGCCTGAATATGCTATATACCGGGTGTTCCAAAAATATCACTCAAACTTTTCACAGTCAGATTCTTCATTGAGAGTACATAAAAAATGTCCAAAGATTAATACCTATACGATGCATAGTTTACGAGAAAAATACGATAAATGATGATGCATGATGGGGCTTTGGTACATTTCTGTGCTCCTGTACGTGATTGGCTGAATATGGTATACTCCGACTACTGGATCGAACCGGTGGAGATGGCTCTAGGGCCACCACGATCACCAGATTTAACTCCATTGAATTTTTTTTCCTATGGAGGAATCTTTAGGAATTGGTATATGGAGACGTAATGGTCACACAAACGGATTTAGTTGCTCGTATGCATGCTGCTCGTACTTCGGTGGACATCTTGCTGCTGTGACGTGAGCCCCCGTCTATTCCACGGCGTTCTCAAGCCTACCTCGATATGCACGGTGGACACTTTGAACATCTGTCTTTTTAAATATTTTTAAATACTGCTGTTGATGAGTCCAATCCGTTTCTTTCTCTTTTCCGAGACATCATACTTTGTTCTTCGTATTTTTCTCGTAAACTATGGATTGTAAAAGTACAGTTTTTTGGGCATTTCTTATATACTTCCATCGAGGAATCTAGCTGTGCTATTTTTGGGACATTTTGTATACATCTATTTGTCTCTACTTATCATATATTTCATTCAGATACAACGGTGAAAAAACTGTATTCTTTCTTATTCAAACAAAACTAGTCTTTTTAGTTCAATAAATGAAAAATAAATTTACTGCTTTTTCCTCCAAAGTTGTTCATTTAGTACGAAGAATACTTAGATTTTTTTTAAATAATGTAAACTAAGTAAGTTACAACTATATATTAAAAAAATTCCTTTTCAGGTAAGAACAAAGAAAATAAGTATTATGATATATGAAAAGATGATTTATTTATCAATTAATCAACCACAACAACAAGAAACAAAGAACAAAGAAAATAAGCATTATGATATATGAAAAGTTGATTTACTTATAAATTATAATCAACCAGATTTGTTTAAAAAAAGTGCCAATATTAATCTCCTTCAGAACAAGCGCAAATATCACTTTCTACTTCATCATTTATCTGCTAAAATTTTAGTATTAGAGAGAGAGAGAGAGAGTTGTGAGATAACTTCTCACACAGCTTTAAAAAAGCTATCAAGGAGATTTACTTACTGATTGGATTAAATAGCCCACGAAAAATCGAACTTCATTCCCCTTTCATCTCAAATGTGATCTACTAGATAAGAATTTCCCTAAGTTTGTTCTTTAGAAAAAGTTAAAATTAATACTGAGTCAACTGGAGAAAATGTTTCTTTTTCATTCAAAAGAGGCCATAGTGAAGAGAGAAAGTCACTCAAAGAAATTATTCAACGCATTTGGAAAATGTTTTATTTCTTTTCATTGGAACAGCTTAGAAAGTTTAGAAGTTCAGTTAAAAATTTAAATATGTGTGGTTATTATAACGGATGAATAAGCAAGTCATCTTATTCCTTAATTATATTTTGTTAAATATTGTTAAGATATATTTTTATTGTTATTTTATAAAATAACTAGCTGACCCGGTAAACGTTGTTTTGCCACGTAAATTATTTCTAGTGAATATTTTGGTAGTCAAATAAAAAATAACTAACTCATTTTAAGTGTGTTGTGATGTGGTATATGACTGAAAGAGAAATGGTGATGATGACGGCCTATAAAAGTAACAAAACACCAAATATTCATTTTTTGAATTATTTGTACTTTTATTATTTTAACTAATAGATTTCAAATTACATCTCTATCACAAATTATGGCAATTAAAAAAACATTATCAGTCACTTAGTGCAATGGAGTGTACGATATTTTTAGTGAGTCCACCTTTAGCCTACACAAACAAACTGGATGGTTTACCCATGCAAGAACATGTCACATATAATGGTCCGTGTGAAAAACATGGTGTGCCCAAATCTAAGCCATAAACAAACTTCATTTGGGCTTGAGACTTATTGATTGTCATTGTGAATGTCAATCTAATTGGAAATTGAATCCGTTTGAATTCGATTGGCACATCTGTGGGAATAATAGAAAAACGTGGTAGTAATACATCTTATTTCCGGAACTTTCCATTCAAAATGCTAGCTTCGACAACGTTTTCAATAAATTTTTGATGACTAATCACGTGCCATTGCACAGCCGTGGTGGGTTCAAATTACGAAGCAAAATAACCGGAGATCCAACCTTCAGTTGTAAATGGTGCGGTGGCATGCCTGGCAAATCCAATGAGCTCAAAAACTCTGCTGGACAATTTACAGCTACGTTGGTATCGTAAACTGCATCGATACATTTGTATGGCATCAAGTCCCCAGGCAACACCTGTTTCCTACTGAATGTACGCACAAAATTTCAAAATAATTGGTCTAGCCATTTCATTTATCTCGCGTCACTTATTTGAAATAATGAAAACAAAGTAAAAAAGATTAAGTTTTTCGCAAATATTTTAGACATTTTTGTTTTATAAACCATGCAATATATGAATTTTTAAATTCAAGGTATGTACAAAAAATGGGGAAAAAACTTTTTACTCGCCAAATTTGGGGATTTTTGATTTGCTATAGACACCCATTTTGCTATTGTAATCCATGAGCAGGTCGATTTGGACGGCAGAATAGAGAAAAGTCACACATCTGGCGCGAAACCGATTTTCGACGCCAAGCGAAATAAACGCGAAAAAAGCAACACACAGGGATAAAACAATTACGCGTTTTAAGGTTTTTAATTAATATCTTTTCAACTAATTGCAATATCGGAATAAAAAATAGTTTACATCCTATTCTCAGACTTACTTAATATACGCACAAAATTTCATAAGAATCGGTCTAGCCGTTTCGGAGGAGTTTGGTTACAAACACTGTGACAGGAGAATTTTATATATTAGATATTCCTCTGTCATTTTAACTAAAAATTGTGTGATAAATCTGCTTAATATTTCTAAACTAAAGGTACATGAGAAAAGCAAGTTTTTACACTCTGTATTAGAATATGTTTCTCGTATAAAATATGACCTTTTTTACATTAAAATTTTTTCACGTACTTATATTTTATTGTAAAAATGAAGAGCATTATTTATGAATCCTATGCGTATAAAACAAATTCTTTATAAAAAAAATATAGAAAATGAAACGAGTTAAAAATAACCTCCTTCAAGATTCTAACGCTTTTGTATCTGTTACTGTTAATGCTGTCTTTACTCTCTCTTGCTGTCTTACTCTGTCTTTGTTACTGGTTATAATTGTAATATTCATTGTATTACTGTGTACTAATTTCAGAAAACACAGAATATTTCCTACCTAAGGTTTTGTATAAAAAATGGAAACAGATAGTGATATTTTTGACTATTATTCCGCGTTAATTGACTGATTGTTTAATGATGTTGTACTCTGAAGCCACACGAGGACCATTAACGATGGACATCATAATTCTGAGCCACGGTCAAGTGACGAGGGTGATACCTGAACTGCGCTTTGGTGTAGAAATTACCACACCCCACCAACGTGAGAATTTTGCATCAAATTATTGTATTATTTCATATCGATATTAAATTGAAACTGAGCAACAATTTCTCATAAATCACTATTTCAGTATAACATAAGTAGAATATTAACTATGTATTATTTTCAAATACTTTCGCTTTAAAGGAAGTTCGAAAAAACATAAAAAAATAAAAGGAAAGATGTTTTGGATTTGATATTCAAAAATATGCTTTGTTTCAAAATATTCATAATCTTTGACAATAAAAACGGTTTGTTACTTACATTTCATAGATTATTTAAATTCTTATGTATTTCTGTCTGAAAAATTCATTGAATTTTTTTTTATATTTGTCGAAGGGTTTTAGTTTTCCTACAAAAATATTAAAATGTTCACATGAAAAAGGATACAAGAGTATTCTATTTCTCAAAGCAAAAATTTATTCCCTAAGGTATTTAAGCGTGGATAATACCATTATACATTATTTAAAAAAAATGCAAACTTAACAAAAAGAAAAACTTGTAGTGTGTTTAGTAAGAAATTGTATCTTATTCATAACAATTTTTAGAAAGCCTTTAAGCTTATTTATTGATTATGTTGCAACACTTATGACGTTATTTTTGTTTGTAACAGAAAAGGGTTTTTCCTTTCGATTTTATAGGGCTTTTTCATATTAGAATTTCTATAGAGATGCCAAGAGTACAAAAACAAACCCACATTTATTATTAAGTAAAATGCTCTGTAAACAAGAAACGTATTTTGCATCGTATGTCTTGTAAAATCAGGAATCATTTGTAATAAAATTGAATAGATTTATATCAAACCCAATCGAGAGTTGTTTTTATAGGCTCAAACACTTGAGCTATATATGTGAGAAAATTATTCATAATTAAACATACTTTTTTTACTAGTATTTAATATTTACTTTTGAAATTGAGAAAATTATTTATTAGTTGCATACTGTTTTCCAGAGAGAGAGAGAGAGAGAGAGAGAATTATGTATTATGTATTGCGCAACTCAAAGATTTTCGAAACAAGCAGCCACTTTTCATTTATATGTGAATATAATTAGTCCAGTTAAGTAAATAGATTAAATGACTAATTGGAGTTAGTTTAAAACTATTTGGCTTTAGAATTTGAAATGTGGTAATAATTCGATTTAGTCAAAGTGAACCAATAAAAAGTGATTGAGAAAAAACTGGCAGAGGTTTCCATATTTGATATTGACGAGAAAGAGTAGCATACGCTTAATTCAAAAAATATGAAGAAGAGTTTGAATACACTGGAGTCTATTACAAGTGAAACACCAGGAAGGAAAGCAAAAAGCAAAATTCTACTAATTGTATGTATGCGGCATGGTAACAAGAAAACATGATTAAATGTGAAGGGAATTTAGGTGAATACAGGGTCAGAAATTAATACTCTCAGCTGTCGTCTATGGCACCAGTCAAACTCATCTTGGATGGTTCACTTACGGAGTTTTCGTTGGAATTATCGTACATTTTAGTAAGGAAATGCTGTAATTCTTTAAAACGGTAGTACATAATAGTTGTAAATTTCTGATTAATTTGATTTACTAGGCCGATCAGTCAATACTTAACCTTCATACCTAAACCTTGTAGAAAATGTTTGGGGATCCCAAGTTCACCGAGTATATGCAAATAACTTGAGCTACCCTTCTGTTCAGGGCCGCATCTACCACCGTATCAATGATACGAGGCCCCCAAGCTACAGGTAAGTAAAAATCATAAGGAGGTCCGAAAAATTCCTCCAAGGAATTTTGATACAGGGCCCATTCGGGAATAGCTATGTCAACACTTCTGTTGTTGCACTGTAGGAGGTCGTAGCACATGCATGGAACAATTTAGAAAAATCTACATTCAAAAGTCTTTCTAAGAGTATGGAAAATAGAGAATTTGTAATGTCATCAGTAAAAATGGCTGTCTTGTAAGTTATTAATTTCGGTGGACCCATATTTATGTGCTGACAAAACATTCTTTTTCATCTTTTGCTTACATGTATCGATACAAATTGTTTTACTGTTACTAGTTTCAAGAGTTTTTTACTCTTTCATTGTTGTTCAGAACCGATACAAATACTAAGGGCACGGAACAAAATGGTCTCTGAGCAATTTTCAAGGAAATATAGGTGGACTTATAAATATGTGGTGCAGTACACTAATTGTGTGCTATTCATAAGTCATAATAAACTCGTTCATGAGGGCGTATACTTCACCTTACAGGTTCGGTTAGAATAAAATTATTTTCTTTGATCTCAGAAAAACGCTTATTTTAAAATTCTTCCTAATATATATTTTATTACAGATGATCTAATTCGGTGGAAAAACATAATCTCGTTGCTTCGTAACTCTTCATCTTAGTTTCCACAAATTAAAATAGTCAACAGAAAAAAAGAGGGATGATTTCTTTTTTTCAACCTAATATTGTTCTAGGGTAATTTAATAGAAAGGTAAATTAAATATACGCATAATTTTATTCTCTGATTTTGACATAGTACAATTCATTATGGATTAGTTTTAATTGGCCTTTTTTCAAGACACAGAAAGACATCAGGACAGTATCAGTGGAGCGAACGTTTTCCTAGATGCCAGCCCTGGATATGCATGTATGAAATGGCATGGAAAATGTGTCGATCCATGCATTTATTTTTCGATATTTTACTTGAATATTAGATATTTTTATGTGAGATTCTATTAACTATTAAAGCTTTTCCAGTCTGGTAAGCATTGTGATCTATTTAATATCGTACCGGAATTTGATGATGAAATATAAGAACTAGAATCATTCCTCAATTCAAATGATGCCCATAAATTATTCAATTAAGGGATAAAGTAAAACTAAAACTCATAGTGAAATTTAGTAAAAAAAATAGAATGTGTGTGCCAGATCAGAACAATTTCTTTATAAGGAAGCTTTTCTCTTATGACCTGAAATATTATATAAACATATACATAAGTTTCATAGTTCGCAATATATTTCTATGATTATGAAAATACTTTGGAAATTAATTCCACATTAAGAAAAAGAAAATACGATTCAAAATTAATTCAA
Source organism: Trichonephila clavata (assembly GCA_019973975.1). Lineage (NCBI taxonomy): Eukaryota > Metazoa > Arthropoda > Arachnida > Araneae > Nephilidae > Trichonephila > Trichonephila clavata. The sequence goes on along the minus strand of BMAO01021655.1, from coordinate 54,031 downwards.
TAAATTCTTTATATTTTACTACTCAGAGCAAATATATTCCATTTGCTGAGTCAGAGTTTTCAGTTTCAGTGGAATTTTTATCTAAATTTTATTTTTATGTATATATTACCGTTAAGGTATGAAATCTATTATTTCAGAGAATAATTAGGTATTTCATCAAATAACTAGACAAATAAGTTACAGTATATAAAATAATTTAATTCTATGATTTAAATAGGAATTCTATAGAATAATGATTACTTGATCGTTAAAGTATGAAATACGGCACTCGAAAGTTCTTTGAACTGGTTCTAGTTGATTTTAATTGATTTTGAACAACAATTCACAGTGTCATCATAGTAATCCTTGCTCTGATAAATAATGAAAAGTAAAATAAAGGTATTTAATAAAATTTAAATTAATATTCTCTTACAATTTTGTTTGAAAAAGTTTACACAATGTTTCTATGAAGCAGTTTTTCTTCCCAGCATGTATTTTTTTGATAATAATCAAATTCAACTATTTCTGCAAAATATTGCTTTTCCCCCTTTCTGTTTAACTAATGTTAACAATATGAGCAATATATATATAATAACATATATCATCTACTTTTCCTTATTTTTTATCAATTAATCATCCGCAATAGAGATAAAATGTATTTTTCGAGAGATTTTAGCTATTTATGTTCGATTAATTTATAAAATAACTTTGAAATTGGTTATTTTTCACTTTAACGGTCTATCATCAGTTTTTTCATGTGTGTGGAATAACTAGTTATTTCATAGAATAACTGGGCAGAATATGAAATTTTTCATCTATTATATACTTTAACTGAATTGTCTAGTTATTTCATGAAATTCCTAGTTATTCCATGAAATATCTGAATTATAAACTTTAACGGTATCATATATATAATCATGATTAGTGCTTAAAAATTTGCAAAAAATATTTAATTTATTTGGATTATCTCCTGACTTCCCCAAGCATTAGGATTTATGGTTTTGGTTCGAATTTCTCATCATGATTCATAAATTCCTTTTTTAAAAATTGAAACTAAATTTCACTTAGTTTTTGCTTATTCGATTTTTGATTATTAGTCTTTAAATGGAATCATAAAGAATGTCCAAAAGCAAAAGTGGAGAATCTTAAAGCTGGGAACCTTTTAATAAAATAGAACTAATTTGTCTATTCGTTAACTTCATCAAAATACAACGAATTAAATGGGCAGGTCACTTTGTCAGAATGGACGAAGACCATTCCAGTAAAAAAGTTTTCATGCCCAACCAATTGGCCCACGAAGAAAGGGCAGACTTAATCTTAGATGGATTGATGACCTAGAAAAATATCTTCTAGTTGTGAGAACTAAGAATTTGAGAATACTAACAGGAAGAAGGCTAGCCTGAAAAAGGCTTCTTGAGAAAGCCTCAGTGGCACCCTGGGCTGTCGAGCCACTGAGGAAGGAAGGAATTTGTCTATATAGAATTTAATAAAGAAAAAAAAAAGAATTCCGAGAAAAAAGAAATTCAGAAAATAGAGGCTGATATATTGAAAAAAGCACCATACACCAAAAATATTGCTTAATTACTAAGTAAAATAATTTTTAAGAATTCTTTATTTTAATCTATCCTCCTTAACACGGAAGAAATATCATCCAGGAAAAAAAAATAAAAGCATTTTAATGCTATTAGAATGGTAACATTGACGCAAGATATTGTTTACATATAATGAACAAAAAGAATACATTGAGTTAAATTAAATTTTCAAAATTAATTTTTTTTATAAAAGAATGTATTTGCTATTACTATTTAAGCTCATATGTAATTCATGTATTTTAAATTATGTAAATATGAATCTCAGACTCAAAGTTTTACTTCAGACCTAAAATAAATTCTAAGGAAGTAGAGCATTTTATTTGAACAAGAAAAGGGTATAAATATTTGATTTTTTCCTTCAGCCTTTCCTCCGAAAATAATTCTTTTAAAGTTGTTTAACAGACAATTTGTTTTCTGTGTCAACTAGAAAAATGAGTGAATTTTTGAATAAAGTAAACTTGTGTATAAAATATCTGAGCTTTTTATGATGATTAAATTGAAATAAAAAATATTTTTAACTTACGACTTTTTTATTTGAAGCAAAAAAGAAAAAAAAAATCTATGTCAGCATTTAGTTTATTTAAGAGTTCATAAAAATTCGAACTATTTCTGAGATGATTTTTTTAGCGGAACTTCCGGCAAAGAGGTGAAAAAAGCATTTCGAGTTCTTTATTTTTGCAATTTGGTTTGTATGCACGTGATAGGAATATCTCATAAATTAAAAGTTTTTATTTTTTATCTTTGACTTTTACTCAATTACATTAGGGTATAAATATCAGAACTTATTCCATTTCCCCAGCAAAGGAGTGTTAGGAGCTTGAAAAAAGTAACAATGAACAAATTCTTTCGTTAATTTTAGTTTTCGTATTTGCTTCATTTTATTCACCCTTGCGTTCTTTTTTTCAGAATAAGTTTTTCGAAATGTATTTTTTTTATTTTGTTCGGAAAATAACGAATTTATGTGTGTATTGTTATCTGGAATCTGAACTAATGTATTAAATGCTTCGAAGGCAATTAATTTCGATTCAAAACATTCGAGTAATTTCTGCTTTGATGTTTTCTTATAAATTAAAAGCACATCCACTCAGCAAGCATTTCATCCGCTTTCTATTGCTTAAAAATATTTTTTATCGCTTCTAAATACAATTAAAATAATTTCTTTAGGTCCTAAACTGTTGTAAATATTTTCACTCTTAGAGCAAGAACTACATGTTGCCTATATTATGTTATTATATATGTTATTTTCGTGTCGTGCAAAAAGCACACATACAATTAACAATTAGTTTTCGGAGTTACACAAAATTACTTCGATAAGCTGTACTAATACCTGATTTTTCTTAGTTTTGTTGATTTTTTGCGTAATGATTTTATTAAAATGCTGAAAATGCCTTTATTTCGCAAAGAATCAGTTAAGGTGGTTAAAAAAAGACAAAAACTGCAGTTAAAGTAAATAGTTGTATTTAAGTCCCAAATATTTAATAAACATATTTTAATTTTAAAAGTTTAATATTTCATATAATTACAGCTGTTTCTTGTAATAACACAGCTGTTGTTATCAACAATGCAATAGTTATTCAAAATGATTCTGCTTTGACTTCATAAAATAAACACGTGTTAAATACCTCAGTTTCTTTGGGGTGTCTATTTTGTTTAATATTATCCTTTTCTGAGCCTGTTATTTCATATAGAGAATGGGATTGAAATGTAGATATGAGAAACAGAGAGAGAGATTCATAAAATATAGATGTTGTTTTGATAAAAATATTGTTTTTCGAATTGAATGCAAATGAATAATTTAAAATTCTGAAAAAAATCCCCATACATATACATATTATCATGTATTCTTGCCATTTGGGGATACAAAGTTTGAATACCAATTATTGTTGACACATTCAAGTTGATGGAATAAAAAAAATTGTAAGTATGCCCGTGAATAGAAACTAGCACATCACTAAATTATTTATCGATAAGAAATACGAACTTTGTTATAAAGAGGTTTTTTTTGCGAATGGTTAGTAAAAATTTCAATGTGTGTAGAGGTATATCTATTTACATCTTTTAAAACTCTTTATGGATATGAATGAATCATCAATGAATTAAAAATGGTGAAGTTTATACAATTAAAAATTTGAGATGTGAATTTTAATAATACTGTTACATTGTTCCATTTCTGTTAAATATACTCTGTAATGATTTATTACGAAAGCATTTCATTTATAGTGGCATGGAAAACGTAAGTATTTTCAAAACCAACAAATTTCACAGCAAAAGTTATAATTTAAATGTACTCGGGTTTTTATAATCAGGAGCAATCCTTTGACTCCTTTGAATTTGTAAGATATTGCTTATAAATTCAGATCATAACTGTTATAAGAATAGAGTAAATCTAGGGAAAATGTAATGTTACGATTGATCATTTAATTTTTTTATATAATTCACAAATCGACAAATTTGACACGTTTTGAATTTTTTACTTTTATTGAACCAGCATATTTTATTCAAGTATATTTAGTATTGTTATACGCAGATCGGGGGCGGGTTGGGTCGTGTATTTTATGCTACCAGTCCCAAAGAACAAGACAGTTACATAAGAGTGAGGGAATTTATTGTTAAAAAACAATAATTAAAAATACAGGATATAGCCGCAAAATTCGCACAGTTGCCCCAAAAGTTTTCCCTCTTTCTACAGCGATCAGGCATAAATCTACCAGTGTCTAAAAATACAAATGCGTAATCGAAAGATTATCCCCAAGCAACCACTCGCTAGTTGACTCTTCAACAGAGGAAGTAATAATACTGACTCAGCTTTGGTAAGCGACCGCTATTTACAGTGTGCGAGGCTACCTTCCAATGCTTTCTCGAAAAATCCGCTTACGTCATATATAATGATGTTATAGATTTTTCCAGTGATTTCTAGAAGCATCCATGTGGTTGCCATGATAGTTTCCAAGTTGCGAAATTTGGTCGTAAAAATGATTCCAACTTGGCGGTATCGCCAATATTTCGCCAAGTTTCCATTGAAACGCCATTATAAATTAAGAGCTGGCGTTGCTTGCGAATATTACAATTTTCACCATAAAATAAATACAACAGAAAATGATATTAAAGTATTAAACATCCAGATATAAGCTATTTACACTATTTTAAGATGGAATTTAGCCTTAATTATGCAAAATTCACAACAATATTTATAATTAATCAAAGTGAGAGAGTGAGAAGTTTATGATTAAAAAGTATTACTGTTCCTTTACTTCAAAAATATTTATTCCTTCATTTAAAAGCCAAATGAATAATGTTTTCCTCAGATATTCACGTAAATCATTTTAATTGGTTAGATGATATATATTTCTATATATATGTGTATTCACTCCTGCAAGTAAAAAATACTTACATTTTACACCATTAGCCAAATAATAAATAAATTATATAGATGATATTTTAAACACTTACAATTTTTAGTTTTGCTCAGTGAAAAACATATTTCTATGTTTAGTATATTAAAATATCTAAAAGGAATGTATATATAGCCAATATGTTTCTAATAAGGGTGTGCATATATAGAGCAGTACATGAAAAGATGCATGGAAACACAGAATTAAAGTTCCAAGAATTATTTTGCCGGGATATAATAAAGGGAATATTATATAAATATTTATCAGATTGTTAAATGGAAATATAATTTACGCTGTGCAAGCTATGTGGAATTTTCAAAGGAAGACAGCTATATAACTCTTAAATCTTACTAGTCCTGAGATATATCATACTGCTACTGCACAAAATAGTTTATCCTGTTTTCCTAGATGAATTTCGTGAAAGGTTTGCTATCCAATATTATACACCAGATGTTAGGAAATATGCATTTTAGACAAACTCAAGCACCATGGTGAGTGATTTTACAACGCTTAGTTTGTTCTATATATTTATAAAATATTTACCATATATATATATATATATATATAGTCAAAGTTCTCTACTAAAGAGAGATTAAAAATCAATAATCAAAATTGGAAAAAACCGAAATAGCAAGATAAACTAGACATAAGATTTTAGAAAGGATATATTAAAAATTTTATAAAATTATTAGAATTTAAAAAATAAAAATATGGATGCTACAGAGCATTGCTGACTTAGGACAACTCTTATATATAAAATAATTTTTATAAATATATGTATGTGTGTGTGTATATGTTTGGAAAAGGGAAAAAAAAAACTATCTTGAATTTATAACTGATAATTGATTGACTGATTGCGTATATGAAGTAGAACGTAGAAGCAAATGGAATGATAATATATTTATAATACATTTTTTATTTCATGGAATAAAGAAGCTAACATATTGTACGAAGAATAAGAAATAAACGTTTCGATAAAATGTTAAATATTCGTTTCGTTTTCTGAAGTTAAGAATAACAGCATTGTATGTTATGAACAAGATTATTCTTAAAAAAATTGGTTATAGCACATTATTGTAATCAAATAGGGCTGCATATTGGTATTTTATCATTGCAGACCTAGATCGCTCCCCGGGAGCTGGTATCACTTTTTAGTGTGGTCTCATATAGGTGGACACCAATTATCCACACAATGTAGTTTTAATATTATTTCCTCCACAGAGTTCTGATAATGACAAATTGTACTAGAAATTTTAATTTTGTCAAGAGAATTCAAGTTAAACAGGCACTTTAGAGATCTCTAACATGCCCCATAATCATACGGCATGGATCTGCATCATGAAAATCCACCGACTTGGGCTGGGGCCGAACCCGCAAATTTGGACGTACAAGACAAGCGTCTAACCAACTACTCCACCCAGCCGGTATAAAGTATTTAATACAATTAAAAAAAAAAAAAATATTACTATCATTATTCAGGCATAAAATACATCATTATTCAAACATATAATAATAATATTAGATAAAAAAATATCTATAGCTCTTTTTTTTGTACTTCATGAGCTTTAAATAAAGCTTTTGGTATATTCTTTGGTCAAGTCAATAGCAAAATTATTAAAAAAATTATTACTATTGGTAATTTTAGATAGATAATATAATTTATTCTTTCTTCAGTAATGAAGTAAAGCTGAGAACACACTTTTTTATATGCATTATTTTTTATTTCCATTTCTACACATACAATTTTTAACTATGAAGCATGTATTCAAAATCCTCTTTAATTTTCGTTGCAATATTTTTGTCACAGTTTAGAAAAATTTAAGGAATATTATTCTTAACATCATTTTTGAAACGAAGGTATGTAAAAGAAACTGCGTTGATAAAATTTGGAAAAATTTCATGTAATCAAGCACTGTAACAAAAACAATAAAAGACCTGTTGTCAAATTAAGCTGTGTTGTAAAAACTTTTTTAAAACCCGATGAAAATTATGTAATGGATATATAAATGCTAAGAAGGAAATTCTTTCATCAAATCTTTTTAATCTTCTTTTTCCTTCTTTTAACAGCTTTAAAATATCCTTTAAAATAAGTAAAAGCTTTCGATTTTCTTTTTTTTTGTTTCTTAATCCGTCGACAATATGTAAAGTATTTAAATTTTTTGAAGTTTCATAAACTGTTTTGATGTTATGCATAGACACGATACCTTATAATTAGAGTGATTTTAGTTTATTTTTATTTTTGATTTTTTTTTTTTGATTTTTTAAGTGTTAGACCGTCAAATTTTATAAGATAATTTCTAGAAGAAAGTACAAAAGCAGGATTCAAATTTGGAAGAACTTTTCTAAACTTAATTAAAGAAAAAAAATAATTTGTCCTTCTGAAATTAAAAATCAAAAAATTTGGTCTTAAAAATAATCTTTTGATTCATTCAATCCAAATTTTAATTTTCATTTTGTGCATGGAATGTTAGGCAGAAATACATAAAAATATTCTTGATGAGTCGAAATTCAGCCTGACTATTTATTCTCGATGTTTTTTTTATCTGGAGGGAAACAAGGATCTACTTCATGCGGTTCTACAACTTTCAGCAAAGAGATTTATATTGCAGCGAAGGTTTGATGATCTAGAAAAGCATCATGGTAAAGGATTTATAGATCACCTTCATGTCTTTGATAGAGGCTCTGGGTTTGGTGATTGGGCCCCTGTAGCCTAATGTTTATGGTCACTAACTCATGGCCGGAGTGTCTCGGTGTCGTGCAGAGGGACTGATGTATGTTAAATCTGTTGAGGCTCAAAATCTTCCCCTTGGTGTGATAGTTTGGAAAGGGGGTGCCAACTGAAATTCCATGCTCATCACTCGCCATGGCTCACAATTACAAATCTGATGCCAATAGCCTCCTGTTGTGCTTCTTCCTGTTGCTCCTTCTTTCCGACGTTAATATCACTGGGAAAAAAAGGGAAAAATCTTGAAGCTTTATGTTTGCCTTTTCGAGGGGGCAATTGACCGAAATTTCATTTTTGTGAATGACAATTATTTCGTCTAAATAGATCTCTTCTGGTTGATGAATTTTTGGAAAGTGAGAATATTCACTCGATGGGTTGACCAATCAGATTTTTGAGTCTTAACATGGTAAAAGAATATTGGTATGCTTTAGAAGGCTATTATAACTCACTTTACCCCTCTTTCAAGACTTTAAAATAAATTTGCTAAAACAGTGCGATTGCCACAGGGACTCATAAACTGTTTCATTTCCAGCGTGAATTTGCGTTGTGAAAATTGTAAAGCTGTAAGACAGGATAATAATATATAATATTTCTTGCTAACATATTTTTTTGTTCCATATTGACACCTGTCTTAAGCTTTATTGCTCTGAGAAGCTGTACACACTATCTCGTGTGTGCACCATAATTGTTAAGTAGCAGCATTTGTATTACATCAGCCTATATATGCATATTTAATTTAACTAAAATCTGCCCAGTCCTTCTGAAGATAATCAACCAAAAGGGAACATTTTCTTTATGTTGAATATGAGTGAATATAAACCAATAAATATTTAAAGGAAAAACTACTAAAGAACTATTTTATAAATTCTTATTTTTTATGAAAATTTCGCAGTATAAAAAAGATTTTTTGGTAAAAGAAATTTAGTAATATTTATCAGTAAGTATAATCAGTTATCTTCTAGTAAGAGTATATATAAAACTGTCTATATCTATCTATTGATATATATCTACATATGTCAAAAATAGGCAACAACCATTATGCAGCATCAGATTCCTCTTGACAATTTTTGATTTAATATCATTGAAACAATTTAATTTCATAAATTATTCAATGGTTATTTAGTTAAATGCTATATATATATATATATACATTATTCATAATCATATATTATAGTTTGCCATAATCTAATATAGCAAATCAATAGACAAAACAGAATAAGCAAAAATAAGGCGGCCACAATAGTACAATAGTAATTTCTTTAGCCTTCGTAACTACGATTGTAAGTTTAAACATAGTTTTAAGGCCAAGTCAATCTCCCCTTATATTTGTCTATACTGTTGAACTACAAAGAAGAGAAATAGTGTAAGAAAAATAATTCCATAACTACTAAAGGCAGGAAAGAAAAGATAATATTGGAAAATTGCAATATATATAGTATAATAAACATAATACAATACAAAGAAATAGTTGCCACAACAAGTACCAAGCAAAAAACAATTTTTTAACTACTTACTTAAGCCCCCCCCCCACTCGCGCCGTCACATTCACGTATACATATGCTGGTATAAATTTATATATCAATATTATATACATATATACACGATATGTAAATCGGATATATATTTATATACAGGTCTAAATACAGTTTTTCCATCTTAAATATAATGTACACAATAATTTAAATTTAAATATCCGAAATCTACCGGGAGTAATTATAATTGAAAGTGTAGTTGTCTGTAACTCTCTATTTAAATGAATGCTCATTATTGGTTTCTGTTCCTTTTTTGGTTCGGGAAATTGAAAAGAATAAACTCAAACACACACACACATTTTGTTTGATTCAGAAGGACTGCCGAATGGCTTTTCTCAAATAAAGCAAACGTCAAGCTTCTGAAGTTGGAGATTCAAAAACAAGGACAAATGTACTTTCATTTAACAACCTCGTCTGTGAAGGTCATGTTTTGGGTTAGGAATTCTCGAGAGAGAGATGGTAAATACATATTATTTCTTCCCTTATGACACAACACCACAAAAGAAACAAATATTTATGTAATCCCCTCACACTTGTATTCATTTTTAAAATTATGTTTTAGCTTTATGATTTTGTGATTAACAAATTAATCTATAAATGCATGCTTAAATACATGCTTAAATGCAGACGATGCTTATGACGATTCATCATCATTATAAACAAAAATTGGTTTAAATCAGAAGCTATTAATTTGTATATTCATGCTAAAAATGGATAGATATGATTAAGAAACCATTTAAACAGCTTTAACTATCCAGGTAAGATTTTAAAATGTCATTATTTCTTGACATATGTATAAATCTAAATTTTTCGAGTTACACCGCTGTATAATATTGTTTATATTGTCAAAATGAAATATTGCTTATGTTGTAAAGTTGATAAATATAATTATAAACAATAAAGAAATAAAATAAAAATAGAAGATGAGAATAATCTTGAACTGATAAATTTAAAAATAACAAAGCATCTTTAAAAATTGTAAATCATGATCTCTAATCATATCAGTAATTGCATTTTATTTATTAATTTTAATTATCAACATCATGTGTTAATGATATTGAACTTTTCTGAATAATTTGAAATACGCAGATTTTACCCCCTATTTTTAATCTTTGATTTATAATTAATAGTTGTTAATTCATTTACATTTTTTAGTAAAAAGATACAAAATATACTAAATAAAAACAGAAAATTTATCGTAAAACAGCTTATAAAACTCAAAGAATGCATGAAAAACTATAAAACTATCTGCACTCTTTTATCACAAACATTATATTTCCTAAAGTTATACTTTCATTGCTAAGAATTTTTTCTTAAGATCATAGCACAAAGCTGTGATTGCCATAAAGCTGTGGTCTTCAATCTTCCCGTGAATCTTCAATCTTCCGTGTTCCCGTGAACCCTAGGGTTCCACAAGGCATACCAAGGGATTCCACGAGTCACAATAAAAAAATCGAGAAGAAATAAATCTGTATGCAAAATGGGTTCACGTTCTATACGAAGTTTATATAGATACAAGTATCTAAAGCTCATCGTATTAATTAAAACTGAAAATTTTATTTAAATATAATAACTTTATTATGCAACACTTTTTAAGCTTTTATTATAATATAATAAAAGAATATTAAAACGCTTTATTTATATATATATATATATATATATATATATATACTCCATAATATAAATTGGGAATATATTCGATTGTTTACTATCTCGGGTTCCACAAGATAATTTTATGTTCGTTAGTTAACACAAAAACTTGCAAAACTAAATTGTTTTCTAATGGAAAATGCAACTTCCTACATTACACCCATAATGATCGAAAGGGAACAACATATCAACAGAGTTAATGTTAAAATCTAAATTTAAACAAGAACAACTTCTAAATTTTAGGTTGCAAATTCTTCCTTTCATCAAAAATGCACAGGGTTTCTCAAACAGTTATAAACATTTTAATGCCATTCAGAATATTGTGTTTAAGTGAAATATATTTTTCAACGTAATTGTTTACAAAAACGTAGAATAAGAAAAGATTAAACTCAGAATATGTAATGCAATTGCATTTAATCTCAATAGACTAGACTTCGGAAGTTTGTAAAAATATCAGAATATTCAGTTACTAAATACAAGGGTGATCAAATGAAAAGTACGAAACGAATAAAAAAAACATTAAATATTGCATATTCCCAAGGAGAATGTAGGAGAATCTCGATGCATGGAGACTGACTGGTATCGATCATGCGAGTGCCGCATGCGCAGGAGAGAGCAAGCTCTTATAAAACGCGTCCAATGATGTGAGCACAGATGATCGAGCACAGAAAAGCATTAACTCGATGTGTATATAGAACTCCGACGCTACGCAGGTCATCAAGAATAAAAGACCGGCTGCTCACGGAGGGTGTGGTTCTGCTCCATGATAAGCGCGTCCACAATCTCAGAGTCACAAATAGAATGGACAGTTCCAATGAGACGTTGAACATACGTCCTACAGTCGACATTGACCTGCGATTTCCATGTGTTTGTCCATGAAAACACCTGAAAAAGCGCTTCAACTCGACGACTACTAAGACACTGTGAAGACTGGTTCGTCAGCCACAGAATTCTGGAACAAGAATCTGCGCTTATATCAGTGGATCGTTGTCAGGCTATGGTGTATATTTTGAATAAAGTCTATATATTTGTACACGTGTCGTTTCGTACTTTCATTTGATCCCCTTGTATAATGCATGGATAGGTGACGCTTGAATCACAAATAAATATTATTAATGAGGACATTATATTAAAAATTAGATTACAATTTTTTAAATTACCATTGCATAAAGTGCCCATGTTGATTTATTTTAAATGTTATTTTGCGGTATATTCTTCGAAGTATGTGTAGGGAATGGGGTTTCACGAAAACACTTTCTAGTTCTAGCGGTTCCACGAAAGCACCTTCAAGTTCTAGGAATTCCGTAAGTTGTAAAAGTTTGAAGACCACTGCCATGAAACAATGACTGACGGATAATGTTGCAAACATGAAACGCTTTTGTATACACTATTACGTGAAATAACGTCCACGCTTAGCAGATATTTTTTTTAAAGTATTTCTTTTTCCTTTTATTATTCTCTCAATATATGAATATTGTTTTTATTTTTTATCTATAAATCTAGCTAATTACTGTTCTTAACATTTTTTTTTTTTAGAAAATTAAATTCCTCTCAATTCATGTTACCCGTAAATTCTAAGATCTAGTTGAATTCTAATCATTTGAGGCATTCCTGTGTGTGTAATAATTGCGATTACAACTCTTCTTTAAACATGCTGAATACATCCATATGATAGTAGTAAAATCGAATTTCTTATCATCATATCCATTCAATGAATTTATCATATTTAATGCTTTTATGTATTTAAATAATTATTAATTGACATTCAAATACATCTAGTACCTTTTGATTCGTTTTAATTCAAGTCCTGATTTCTTATTTACAAATTTGTATGATGGGCAGACACTGAAAGAAATTTATAAGTCAGCTGCTGGTCCCGCATTATATAACTTGAAATGGTAAGTTATATTAGTTTTTTTTGTTTTAAGCATCAGAAGTTTTTTTAATGTTTCGTTACTCATATATGTACTTTCATTGAGCTTGATTTATTAAAGGTACTATAGATGTTAATTACCTGGCATATCAGACCATTTCGTGTAATATAGTCGGCTACTGTATGCCCAGGTACGCAATTTCAATAATTACTGACACATGAATTTATTAAGAGTATGCGCATTTGAGTGTAAAATCTAATTTAATATTAGTCCACCACAGTAGACTAATAAATGCACTGGTATGCAGAAGTTACCCATAATTTGAAGTAACATAATGTATAACAAGTATATGCAGTTGATTGAAAAGTTTTAACGAATTGGGTTACCTCTCATTGTTTCAATAATATAACATGCATGTCATATCTGTTTATATAAATAGAAAATATTGAGTAACAGAGTATTAGATGAGCACTGGCTTAATACGGGAGCAGATACAAATTATTTAAAATTGCAATTTACAATTTATGTGCTAAAATACATTCAAGTATTGTAACTATTAGTACAGACACAAATATTTTAGTAGATAATTGCAATTACACTAATCACACAATATTTTGATACATTTAATTTAATGTAGCAAAAATGTTAATAAAATAACCACGAATATATTTTTTGTGTAACTTATTTTGAAATTCCTAATAAACTTTATAGAATTTAATTTTTAAAATACACACAAATTTTAAATTATGTGAAATAATTCACATTTACATGATAAATAATATTTATACATGGTAGAAATTTTCATTATTTTATTTGAGTAGCTCTAGTATATAATAAAACCACAAATAAAACATTTACGGACTGTAAGTGATACGTTAATTTACCACAATTTTCATGTTCTCTCATTTTCATATATCATATCTTGTTCGGAATATTAAAATAAATTTTTTCATAAAATTCTGAAATTATGGGTTGCCTAAGTTTATTAGAATTTTATCTTAAATTTCTTGAAATATTATATTACTTATAGCAAAACTACTTACTCCTAACTCTATGATAGTTTAAGCCTTATAACACGGAAAGCCAGTCAACTGTCGAAAAGTTAGAAAACTTCTTAACTCTTCTCATATCTAAGCAAATTATTCAACCAGATTTCTAGAATAGTATTTTTTGCGATTTATTATAAGAGGTAGTTTTTGTTAGACTGGCCACACGGGATTTGAAAATTTTTGATTTCTAATTTTTATGCAAATGCGATTCTGTATTGGGGAAAAGTCGGACATCTAATTTTTTATTTCTCCCAGTATTTGCAATTTTTTCAGAAAAAAAATGTAAAGAAAATACGATAAATTTTTTATGGTATCGGTGTAGATTGGTTTTGAATATCAAGTATTTTCTTAATAAATTCAAATATTACTATAACACGAAAAAAAATCTGTAAAAGATTGAGTAAAAATTTTATCTTGAGTGATGACTAACTTTATAAAAAACTATACTATTTTTATTTAGAGAACATCATGCAAAATTTTAAATTATTATGCTTAAAGTGTTAAAAATCTAATTAGATACTGAAAGAAACTCCCTTTTGGCTTAATATTCTTAGTTTAAAATTTTTATCTACTACTTCCTATTTTGTCTTTATGTAAACGGGAAAAATGAAACATTTTAATATACTTTGTTTTACTTTCTATTAAATTTAACTAAAATGAAATAAGAACTTAAAAGCTTTTAAAAATTGCTTTAAGATTGATTGAAATTTTCATTAACATATGTTTTTATGATAAGAAATTTTATCGATCAAGTAAAGCTTTAATTAAACTTTATTGATAATTACACCCTCAACCCTCAAATACATAAAACATTACTTGACTTTCAGATAATTAAAATTTATATTATTTGAAAATTTGTTTTTTTCTTTATTCCTATTCCGTTTAATGAATGCAAACACATACTTCATTCTTATCAATCTATTCGGATAGCTGTATGAATTATGGATATTCTCAATTACAATGATATGTTATTATGTAACATAATTATTTATCCTAGTCTTGACCTTTGTGCTTCTAAAAATAAATGAAATAAAATGCACTGATGAAATTTATTCAAGATTTTATAATTGTTAATTTTATCTCTTTTAAAATATCATACTTTAACTCAAAATAACACATAACCCTTATCGATGTAATGTAACATCTTTCTTTACATAGTTATAAACTGATAACGTGATTAATGTGTTTCTAGTGCTCTCTTTGATCCAGAGCTTGATTCTTAAAAATAATTTTCAATACATTTTTTCCCACTGGAACATTCAATAATATTAAAAAACCGAAAGTAGAACTGAGTTACTAATTATTTCAGTTTGAAAAAATTCGTTCCATAAAGGAATGTCATTAACTTTTTGACTCGTTGAGCAAATTAGGAATTCTACTCGATCTATACATTTCTTTTTTCGTCCTTAACCGTTGGCTAATTTGTAGAATTGTAATTATTCTTCTAATTTTCCGTAAAATTAAAGCGGTTATTGTAAATAATTGTAAGTTAAATATTGTTCTTTCCACTTGAAAGAGATCGGTATAGTCCTTGGTAAAAGCTTTAATGCAACTAATTAGACTTTCAGTAAATTAGATAATCTTATTTTTTTCAAGTGATACTTAATGGCTCTCCCATTACTTCTATTTCATTACGGGTTCAGTACATTTATTTCAATTTGTCCTTTCACAACTTTTTTTAAAGTGAAATCTTTTTCTAATTTGTCTCCCTAGGTTCTCCACAAAGGCGAAGCCTTTTCTGTGAGGTAAATTACTCCAAACAAACTTCAATTAAGTTTTTTTAAAAGAAAGGTTCGTCTAACTATTATATATATATTTCTTTTAAAATGAATGGACGGTAAAGTTTAATTCTTGTGTGACTTAGATTTTAAGAACAGTGCTACATTTTCGAACAATGTTTGAATAATTTACTAACAAAAAACTGTGCTAAGCTCATATTGTATAATATATCGAGAACTATAAGTCTGGATGATTTAATGATGAAAAATAAACCGATATAATTTTAACTGTGAGGCAACGTTTCTCAAACTTTGGGCGCGCTCCCCTAGGAGGGCATGATAACCCTACGAGGGGCGCGCAAGCATATCGAAAAGTCGAAAATAAAAGATTTAAAATAGTTATCAATTTATTTAAAGGAAGCAAAAAAAACAAAACCATTATGACATAATAAATATTAAAATACATATTCACACTTATAAAAGATGCTTATAAATGTATCAATACGGCAAAAAGTATTTTATAATTAATTTATCATGCTAAATTAAAAATTTTGTATAGTAATTGCTAGTGACTTCCATGGGCTTGTCATATACAAAATTATGTACGCTCTATAATAGTTAACCTAATTATTAGTACAATTTATAATTGAAGTCGCATTATAGATTTAGCGTTGAAGTACATTAATATTGTATTTAGCACATAGTTGTTGCATAAAGGGGGGGGGGAGTTATGACTGAAAATTGGGTCACAAATATTGAAAGTTTGAGAAGCACTGCTGTAAGGAATTTCAAAATAATTCTTTGATCTTTGCAAATACTGGGGAAATAAAAATGTTTCCTTGGTAGAGGGAAAAAGCATAAAAAAAAAATTATATTCAGCGAATGATGGGAAACATTTTGTCATTTGTGGGTTACGTTAATTTTTTTTATATCTAACAAATGGAAAAAGAGAGGAAAGGAAAAGCAATAAATTTTAACCATGAAGAACCTAAAAGAAGAGCTTTTGCATCCGGAGATGACTGTGGCCACGGTAGCCTAGCCACGACCAGCATTGTAGAATCGGCGGTTCGAGTCTTGAGGTTACTGAAAACCCACCATATAGAGGGTCTGATGCATGTTAAATCTGTTGAGGTTTGTCCTTAGGTTGGTGTGGTATAGAAATTAGGAGAATGGAGGCCGGCTCAGGTGTCGCCTCTTTCTTTGATCGTGGATCAAAATTATAAGGTCCTGTTGCCAGTATCTTTAGAGTGCAACTTTAAAAAGCACTCCCTCACTCCGGATATGGTTAGTAGAAAGTGAAACTCCCATGCTCAATAGAAATCCAAAGTTTAGTTACATATTCATGATCAAAGTTCATAAAATAACGGAATTATTTAAAGAAGAATCAACGTTTTATATAGATATATCTATAATAAAACAATTTATTTAAACCTTTAACTATAAAACATTTAAACTCTCAATAGAAGTTTCTTAAAAATTGAGAGGCCCTGATATATAATAAGGGTACATGAGTAAAATTGATTAGAATGACATAATAAGCGATGTCATTAAAAAGTCCGATAAAAGTGCTGTTGGATTAAAATATATAAGGGCACTATAAATTAGAAAATATGTAATGTAACGTCACCTTATTGGACAAACTTTTTACGATCACATTTGTCATTTTTGAAGCCCAGCGTTGAGCAGAATGGTCAGATGTATTTTCCAAAGGGGACCCGTATTCTTCTCTCATACACGGGGCAAAACATGTTGAGCCGACTCTAGAAACTGCTTTTATGTCACCACTCCTTTTCCTTCTCCAGGACCCAGATGGCATTTTCTTCACAAATATTTTTCGAAGGGACACTACTGTTTGACGGCCATCCATTCTTTCGTTCATTCAAATATGTAGGTCGCGATGCACTTGAATGGAAGGAGAGTCGACCTTTTGTGAGGAAGAAATACCCTGGAGTATTTTTCCAGTGTCCAAGCGACAGGTCGATTGATGACTCGTTCTTGGTGCGTAGTGTTTTTTGTTATAGAGTATATATTTAATATATAGAAATAACTTAGCATTTTTAGACACGAAGAACATTATATAGTACCAAAACCATAAGGCAGAAAGGTAATAAATACAATGTTCATAATCAGTTTTGTTTATGCATATAATTTTAGATAATTATCTTTCTTTGTTGCTTACCGCGATGTCACGAGATCTTGCCTAGTATTCGAGTTTTATATACACTACTGGTCCCCGTAAATGCAACACCAAGAAAGACAAAAGATAGCACAACAAAATTTATTTTGTAGATAACATATTGACCAAGTATCAAATGATTAAATTTATAGACTTCTGTGAAGAGTGGTTCCTGCCAGAATCAGTAGCCAGAGTAGCCGCCATTGTTGGAGATCACCGCTGCCACACGCCTCGGCATTGATTCAAAGAGATTTTGGATGTGTTCTTGGGGTACATTAGACCAAGCGGTTTCCACACGTTGCCAAAGTTGATCTGGTGGGGCAGCTGGGGGTGTAATCTGGGTCAATCGTTGAGCAACCATGGACCACATGTTTTCTATCGGTGAAAGATCCGGAGAGCGAGCCGGCCAGGGAAGCAATTCAATCTGGTGTTTGACGAAGAACCTTTGGACAATGCGTGTCACGTGTGGTCGCGCATTATCCTGTTGAAATATGGCTGTGTTCAAGCCCTGAAGGTAAGGAAGGACAACTGGCTCCATCACCTCGGAGATGTAGCGCTGGCTGCTTAAAGTACCGGCAATGCGAACTAGAGAAGTGCAAGAGTGATATCCAATACCACCCCATACCATAATACCCGGTGCAGGACCAGTGTGGCGGTGCATAACGCAGCTGCTCAGCATCCTCTCTCCACGGTGTCTCCAGACTCGAATCCGACCCTCGTGGTGTTGCAGACAGATGCGGGACTCGTCAGTAAAGACTTCATTCCATTTTGCCACCCACTTCCTTCTTTCATCGCACCATTGGCGGCGGAGACGTCTGTGGTTCTGCGTCAAGAGTAGACCTAGGAATGGATGTCTTGCGGACTGACCACTGTGCTGTGAATGGCGTCGAATGGTATGCGTAGACACTGAATGATGCGTTACAGACTCAATGTGCTGTGCTTTGCTTCGTGGTGTGACTGAGCGATCCGTCACTACCATGCGCGCAATTTGCCTGTCCGCACTTGAAGTGCTGCACTGAGGTGGATGCGATCGACCACGTCGGTCCGTCGTACCCTCCTGCATCCAACGGTCACATATCCGCATTACAGTTGTTTGGTTTCGTCCAACACGACTACCGATTTCCCTGAAAGATAATCCACAATCTCGGTAGGCCACTATCCTTCCTCTGTCGAACTCGGATACTTGATGAAAAGCTGATCGCTGTTTTCTACGAGACATAAATGATCGTTTTTTGAAAAAACCACAAGAAAAACACAATTGCCGAACTTGAAATCGTCGAAATCTCCAAGCCTTAAATAGCGCTTTGAGGTGGCGCCACAAGCGTGCGTGATGTGTGTCTGCGCTGAAATTCTAATCATTTGCAAATCTCACCTCCGCTAATGCATGTTGTAAATTTCATGTTATTTGCGTACTTCCTTCAGGGTGTTGCATTTACGGTGTCCAGTAGTGTATTAACGTTTATTTTAAGAATATAATGCCTTTATTTGGATGCATCAGTTAACTTCTAATGTAATTTTTTGACTCGGCACTCAAATTTCTTGTTCTTGATATGGAACTTTCTAGAAATGTTCGTATTATGATTCTCAGTAATTCTTTAATAATGTCTGTATTGATTTATTACAATCTAATGTCTTTGATTATTAATTACTGTCAATTATTTTTATAATAAAATATAAAATTTCTCAAGGATTTTCTAGTTAATGTATGGAGCTATGATTGTAACTTATCTCGATGAAAATTTTACTTGATTTTTAACCCAATGCCCAATAGATCAAATGGTGTTAAATCACAAAAAGAAAGCCTGAATTCATTTCCTTAATCTAAGAAAGGTAAGATGCACGGGGAATTTGAACGTTAAAGCATAATTCTTAAGAAATTCTCACATTTTTCTGTATATTAGACTGACTAATAAAATTTATAATATCTAAATTCTATGAACATCAATTCTTTCATTTTTTCATTCATTAGTGTTCGTTCATTCAGTAGTGTTCAATAAATATGAACACTCATTTCCAAAAGTTAAGCATGTGGCGATAAAATGAAGTAAATTGGAAAAGTAAAGCTCTGATTAACATTAAACTGCACACAGGAAGGTAGCAAATGCATTTATGCATTAAATAAACATGAACTATGAACAAAACAAAGACATTTAAAACAAAGTTATATGAGGATGTTGTATTTGAGTCCATTAAAGCCATGTCTTGAAGAAACCTTGTTCCTATTAATTCGCTATGTGCCCATATATACTTTGGACCTTCACACAAAACTTACTATAATTTTCATGCTTTAAATGATCATCCTTTGCAGATGTTAGTTACATCTTCCTCCATTAAGACAACTCCCAACTGTGAGATTATTTGGAGGAGATAAACGTGTAGAAACAGAATGCCTTAGGGTGTTCCAAAGATTTTCGATGGGGTTAAGGTGGAAGGAATATACCATGTCCTATTGAGAGAAATATCTAAATTCTCCAAATACTCCTCAACAATGTTGACTCAAAGCTGAAACCACAGATATAACATTTATGAAGGATGCAAGCATCGATTTCTCTGAGGTATTACAATAATATACTGATTATCACAGAGATAGTGAATGTTAGCTTTTGAATGACCTAATGCACCCCTATAAATAGTTGTCTGATTTTTTTTGGAATTGATTCCATAGTCAAGAATTACTAAATGGTCAACGTCAATGAACAGATCTGTATTTTTGATTAACTGTCCTACTTCAACGCAACAGACATCTTGCTACCTCTTACTACCTCTCACTACCTATCATTCGACTTCTTTTAACCATATAAACTTGAATATCAAAATAATATTGTGAGAAACCTATAAACAATTATTGTATCAGCATTTAAATACACTTCCTTAAAAACCCTGCACTATACTGGCGTCTTTGATGATAAAAGAATTCCTATTTGTTTGGACAGTCAACCAAATATATTATTGAAACACTACCACTCTACATTTGCAACGATTTTAAGCCCTTCAAGTTCAAGTACGCCTTTGAAAATTGAAAATTTACATTGCGTGCTTCGCTTGTGGAAGCTAACATGTATTTGGATATTTCACAATATGAATGCTGTGTTATACATCTAAAAAGCTATGTAAAATATAGAGAATAATTTTCAGGAATTTTGAAGCATGGTATGCAGAAATTAACATTAGAGTGGAATATTTCTTTAAAATTTATATAATTCTCAGAATTTAGATATCTTTTTCATTGAAATAATTTGAAGAAAAGTAAAGCTTAATATTTTCTGCAGTTTTGCATGTCCGGATGTTTCAAAAAATATTTGTAAATAAACATCATAAAATGCTTCAAAATGCTGGAATTAGAAAATGATAGAGCTAACTTTAAACAACTTTTGCTTATTTTTAAAGACTAATGTATATCTCTCTCTCTCTCTCTCTCTCTCTCGCAAGGGATTAGGAAGTAGGAATAATAAATTCTTACAGTCCCTTACATGGTCTGTAAGTTGATCCTACAGTATTTGAATAGAAACTTTATCTTCAACATTTTTTCATATCTTGATAAAAAATCCAACTCGCAATCCTTTTTCGATCTCGTTTCATACATAGTCATATAAATGCTTATATTAACCAGAAAATAAATTGCTTACTCTTCTGTAAATAAATTGCTTAGAACCGTATAAAAAAAATCTTCGTTGTTGCACGAATCGTTCTTGTAATGTAGCTCGAAATTGAATTTCTGTATAACTTTACGATAATTTTAAGATCTGCTTGGTTTATTTGATGAAATTTATCATAAAGACTTACAAAATATAGTAAAAAACTAAAAAAAAAAGGTAATTGTGACGAAATTTTTTTTCTAGCTTATCTGACTGAATTTTTTTTAAAAAAAATGTAAAATATAGATGACAATTTTATTTTGTGGAAAAACTGAGGATTATTTCTCTCAGAATAGTGATTGATAAGAAGATTAGAGAGTTTGAGCAGTGCTACTATATAATGCTATTGTGAGCAATTGCTACTGCTATAATTAAAAATAAGAGAATTTAAAAATTCAAATTCATTTACTAATAGAAAATTTAAAAATTCAAGTTCAAATTATCAACTAAATTAAATTTTTAAATGTATACTGCATGTTAGTGAAACGTAACAACAAGGAATAAAGGCAAGAAGAAATGAAAATCTCAAAGTAGATGAAGTTTACCGAGTTATATAAATAATTTGGAATGCATAACCACTCCGCATTTTGGGAATACTTTATTAGGAAAGAAACTGGCAGATTCTACAGTAGCTGTGCTGTTCTATATGTTCAAGGGAAATCAGTAATTGAAGCTGTTTATCGTCACTGGGATCCCACCAGAGGTAGTTACAGCATATAGACGAGTTTCGGAGAGGTTTTTAAATCAGATTCAGAAGAGAAGGTTGGTCTGCCCGTCTTATCACTGAGAACAGCCACCTACACACACAGCTCTTCCCGACAATCAGGGCGTATCCAATTCCCGTTTTTCATCAGTATAACACCTGACCGCATACATACTGCATTCACCAACAAGTAATAAAAGGTGACTGGATGCTCCCATGACCCCTGGTGTCCCCCGATCTTTCACCCATTGAGCACATTTGGTACGTAATTGATCATCGTTAGAGTGTGTTGCCACTTTTGCACTCAAAGAACTAAATTGGGCAAATGATTGATAGGAAATTGTGTTTCATACATCAGTCTATAATTCATACGAATGTTGACCACAACACGTTACTACTTGTTTCACCACCTGTTGTGCACTTACAATCTTCTGACACATCCACACGTGCTGTTAAAACAGAACATGAGTTAATGATCCAAACACAAAAATATCAGAGAGAAAATATGCTTATGAGAAAAGATAGTAATCTGATTTATGATCTTGGATTTTGACAATTCTTTCAAGCATTTGTCTATTTTTATTACTGTTTTTTTAAAAAGATATGTAAAAATTCATATCTTTCTATGTTTTCATATTTATTAATTATTTCATTTAATTATTTTTTACTCTTTTAGGCATCTTACTCTCTTACTCGCTTAAATTTATTTTGTTTAAAATCAACTATCTCCATCTCTTATGTCCAAAATGAAATGATTCGACGAATTTTGATAAAATAAGTACTCTTAGATTGTTTATTTGGACAAACATTTAAATACTGGTAGATTTTTATTTAATTTTTTTAAACATTTATAAACAAAAGTCTCATGAACCGATCAAAACTGCTATACCTCCATTAACAGAAAAATAAAAACTCTGTTTTATGGAGTTTTCTTTAATAGTGCAAACTCTCTATTCTATTTCTAAAATCAAATTAAAAAATCTATTTTGTTTTTGTTTGTTTTTAATCTTCATGATTAAAGCAATCACATAAACTATAAATAATTTATGATTTAAAATTTATTATTAAACTACAAAATTTGATAAATATATTATATTAATTTATAAAATTTGATAAATGTATTTATACTAAATTCTAAAAGTTGATAAATATATTAAATTATAAAATTTGAAATTTAATACTTGTAATGACCAGATGTATTTTAATACATGTTGCATATGATATTAAAGCGGAACATTTCAAGTTTGACCAGAACTTTAATTTAACTTTAAAAATAAAACCAATAAACTGATTTTAAGTCAGTATGATGAAAGGTTGTGGAAAACTTTCCAAATAAAAATAAATAATATTTTCGTATTTATTAAGGAAGAAAAGAATGATGGTTCTTACACACTATTAGAAAAGAATTGTGTGTGTTGTTTTATTGTTAATTATAATAAATACTCATGCAATAACATGTTAAATGTGATGATATCTTCTCGGGTATTGTGCCTATGTATAAACTGTGCTTGAATTTTGAAAAGCATAAGAAAATGAATAGTTGTTACATTTATAAATTTAATGTTTAGTTGCATTAACATTTGCAGTATTTTTAGGAAAAGATTCTATCCTTAAAGATATGGGATCTTATTGTAAAACCTATTTCATTTTAAGTTATCTAATTCTTCTAGCAAAAATTCTTTGCTTGAAAGTAATTCAGTCTCAAAGGGTTCTACTAAAATGCCACTTTCTTTTATGTTTCAAGAATTCTGTTTCGCATTCAGAGCTACTCATTACACGCAAAAAAGTAAAATGTTACTTCTTTTTTACAAATTATTGCACACACACACACACATGCATGAGAATACTATTTTATTTTAACCCAAGGATCATTGCTTTCGAGCAAAAGGATTTTGTTATCGAGAAGTTTTTGTCGATGGCTGAGAAAGTGTAAGATTCTGAAAAAGTTGAAGAAGAAAAACAGCGATGTGCATTTTTTTACTCACTCGATTCTCAGCATATTTTTCAATATCGGTTATTTAAATTCTCTCATATGTAAATTTTGCTGTAAGAGCATAAGCAGGTGAAAGAAGAGCAAAAAATGGCTTGTTTGTTTGGGATGCTTTTCCAGAGGACGTTTTATTATAAAATTTTGTTCTTTCTCTTTCTCCCTTTTATTTCCTTTCATACGAGTGCTTCTTTCTAGTCAGCGTTGTAAGCATAGAAAAAGTTCTAATATTTCTCGAATGAACAATTTGTAAATTTACTTAATAAAATTATAACAGGTGTGTTTGTGAGTAAATACGATATTCGTCTATTAGCTCTAAAATGTTTATTTGTGTATAATAATAAATAAATTACATAAAATTTCATTTTGAACTTGTTATTTTTAAATATATGTTTCTAACGACGTTTATCAAAAATAATTTCATATAATTCTTTAATTGAGAAATTATATGTAATTACTGCTTTATTATTAGGAAATTGTTTGTATTACTTAGAAATAATATGTTATGTATTAACTGCAATTCACAATGTCATATTTAAAAAAAAACAAATGGTAATTACAATTTCTTTTTTACCATTATATAATCCAAATGTAACAAAATGTATAATACGGTATGATCCTATAAATTATTGTATTAATTTTAACGTGCCAAAGCAAAAAAAAAAAAAAAAAAAGAAAGAATCAAGAACATATAATAAGAAATGAAATTTATATTAAATACATTAAGTAAAAAGTAATAAGCCATTGCGTAAGGAAAAAGTATAACCTTACGAACCTTGTTTTTAAAAATTTTCCTTGGTGATAACTTATCAGCTCATATTTTGATAGCGTAACATTATTAACTGGCAGTTTTATAATTTGAACGATGAATTTCTTATGAAATTGAATATTCAATATTCATTTAAATGTAAGTACATTATTATATTTTTTCTTGTGAGAGAATTATAGTTATTGAAATGTTATTTCTGACAAAATATCATAATATTTTTATATCACTGTTTAAATGTATTTGTGCTTGATTTTTTTCGAATTTCTAGATTTGTTCATTGATAAAACTAAATTGTTTTGAAATTAATAACACGTTTTTATAAGGTCTCCGTTCTGTTTATTGAGTTACTTTATTTACAATTGTAAATAACAAAAGGCTGCTTAAAGAACATTTAAGTAAATTTTACTTCCTTTCAATATATACATCGAACATAAATAACTTCTTGTGAGATATTGCTAGACGATTTTGAAATAGAATCAAATGAACTTAGTTTTCAAAAATATATTTACATAATTGCTTTTTGACTAGATATTTTTACAATATGAAACATGTAACATAATCAAACATTCTTACAATCCAAATAAGGTTATTTGAAATTCAAAAAATTACAATGTAAAATGAAAGGATACACATGCAGAGCAAAATTAAATTGTTACTCAGAAATCTAATATATAACGAAAAACATTTGTATTTCCTGGGAGAGCAATATTTTAATTTCCCGAGAGCCAAATGAAATCAAAACTTCTGTTGAGTTCATCATTCTACTAATTGTAATTTTCATTATACTATTCTCACAAACGATGTAGATATGACTTCAAAAATCTATAATTTCGCAACGAAAGGTAAAACTGAGAAATGCCGTGAACATAAAAGGAGAAATTTTTCCAAGTTGAAATTAAAATATTGTAATTTTTATCTATATTTTTGCAATTTCTTTTCAGAACTATGAAAGAAAAGCTATTTATAATGAAATTCGTTTATTCAAATGTAACTACTTCTCTGTGATTCTCTTTCTATCATTCTTTTTATAGTAATAATATTTTTCACATTTTTATCTTGGCTACTTTTTCATAATACTTTTGCTATTTTAATGATACATACTATACTTATGAATATTTATAGAATTACTTTAATGATATTTATGAATATCACTAACAAACTTTGATCAAGTTTACTCTTTAGATTTTATCGCTTTTAAGAGTGTATAGAGAGCAATTTTAAATGGGAATATAGAAATGGTTCCTTTATTTTGCTAACTCTTCTGCATTTGTTTCGAATGAAAGTTATCAGGAATTTTTATGAATCTTAAGTTTATTCCATGCAATTAAATTTTAATATTTGGTAAAAATTTAATCTGGACATATTTTTGTTTTCCATTTTCATTGCTTTCTTCAAAAATATATATAACAGAATATTATTTTTTTAAAACAGAGACCGTTAAAATCTGTCTTTGAGATATATTTAATAATAATATTTTAATTTTTTCGTACCTGACAGATCTAACTCCTTTAACATAAACACTATACAATTTTTTACAATTAGTTTTAGAAAACTTTTCATTGACAGATGATTTTCTTTTTCTATAGTTCTAAATATTTTTTCTGAGGTACACACAATAAGAGTATTTTACAAAACAGTTGTAAGAACAATGTTTTTTTTATAAAGTGTGCGATCATCAGTTTTATTGTAAAATTTTAGAACTACACGTACCAAATCAAATACCTTTCAATGTCACCGTAAAGGCATTTCATTCGAGTCTGTATACAAATGCAGAAAGGATATGCATCTTTATCTTCCAGTCTTCATTCAATGATTCGTAAAATTAATTTGTACGCTTATGCGTAGGCAAAAGTCAATGATAGTTTTTATGGTTGGGTTATAGGAGAGAGCCCCCGGGTACTTAGGAAATAGATAGCGCTGTTTCAACAGCAGTGTTGTGCTGTTGTATCCCAATGGTGCGGGGAGTGATGCGTATGACAGGGGAGATAAAGGAGTGTGTGAGAGTTCGAAAGTAGTTTGTAAGGTTGTTATGAGTTGAATGGTAGTTTAGCTTTAGCAGTTGCAAAATGAAGTTATTATTTGTTATTAAAGAGCGAAATATATGTGGGAATTTCCATATAGACGGCACTCTAGAGGGCGCTGGCGACGCGAGCCACCAGCGAGCGAACTAACCAGAGAGAGATGAGCGAGCGAGCGATCTCGACGCGAAGGTCAGAGAGAGCCAACGCTGCTGCTAAGAAAAGCAGCCGGGAACCGACTGGCCGAGAAGGGACCAGCTCTAATCGACACTAGAAGTGGTGTGACGAGAAGGTCACCCATGCTTCACCTGAACTGTGTGTGTGTTACCATTGTGAACTGAGAACCATTGTGTATGAAAAGAGATAAAGAGACTGAGGTTCGCGAGCAGGCGTTCCCGTCATCGATACATCCTGGAACTCTATCTGTTAGAAATTAGCTACTTTTCTTTAATTAATAATTGTTAAGTTTTGAATAAATTAGTAGAAAGAAAAAAGCTTTAGCCCCTTGTTGTCTCCCACATATATATATGTACATATTATGTATATATATATATATATATTATACATATATGTATATATTAGATAGACGTATCATTGGGAAATTACACTGTGTTTATGTCATCAATAGTCATATAATTAAATATGAATTAGTTTCTTGATGACTTTATATATATACTAGCTGTTACCCGCCCGCTTCGCTGGGTATTTCATGATGTTTTATAAATTTTACTGCTTATATATATGTATAAATTATTGATATCTAAGTCCTAGTATTAAGAATTCGATTGAATTGAAAAATATACTTATACCTGTAACTGTCACCTGTTGATAAAAAAAAGGGGCAGAACTCATCTAATTTGTATTTTCTAAAAATCTCTAAAATTGAAGCATAGAATGATGATTGCTCTTTCGTAACTCAAAAACCAAAAGGATTCCCGCAAAACCAATTTTCGGTGGATCTCTACTCCGTAAATTGAACATGCAAGCCAAATTTCAAGTCTAAATCTAACAGAAAAAAACAAAAGTTTTGCTATCAATATCCCCGTAATCCCGTTGAGAGCCGTTTTCCAAAATTACCGCTCTTAGCGGATATCAATTCAACAAAAGAAAAATGCAAACCAAATTTCATTATTATAGTCCTTGTAGCTCGAAAAAAGTAATTTTTTTGTCAATACGTCCCAGTAACCCCCTGCAACCCCCCAGAACTCTTGATTTGCTTAAAATTTATTCTTAGTGGATCCCTATTCAACAAAAGAAACATGCTTAACAAATTTCAAGTATATGGGTCTAACAATTAAAAACAGGAATTTTTTTCTGTAACTCCTCTTGACCCCTCGCAAACATCTTTGGGTGTCAATTTTCATTTTACTCTTTGTTAGAGGAACTCTATTTCATGAAAGGAACATGCCTACCAATTTTCAAGCAGGATGATCAAGTAGTTTAAAAATGGAAATATTTATCGATTACGCCTCTTAATCTCCCGAAATTAAACTTGGTAGTTGATATTCGCGAAACCCATTTTGTAGCGGTTCTCTACTTTACGAAAGGAATCTGCTTATCAAATTTCAAGACTGTACGTCTAACAGTTTAAAAATGGGGATAATTGTCTATAACGCCACTTGAGCCCCCGCAACGCCACTTCTGGGTCTGTTTTCACAAAATCCATTTTGTAGGGGAATTGCACTCTATGAAAGAATCTGCTTAGCAAAATTTGAAGACTGTGCGTCCAATTAATTAAAAATGCAAAAAAATTATCAATAACGCCCCTTGAACCCCCGCAACACCACCTAGGGGTCGATTTTCACAAAACACATTTTGCAGTGTATTTCTATCCTATGAGAGGAATCTGCTAACCAAATGTCAAGACTATGAGTCTAATAGTTTAAAAAAAGAAATAATTATTTATATCTGACCTTAACCCTCCGCAACACCCCTTGGGGTCAATTTTCTCAAAGCCAGTTTTGTAGCGGATATTTACTCCATGAAAGAAACATTCCTACCAATTTTCAAGAGGTAGGTCAAATAGTTTAAAAACGAAAATATTTATCTCTTACGCCACTTATTCCCCTGCAACGCCACTTAGAGGTCTGTTTTCACAAAACCTTCTTATAGCTGATCTCTACTCTATGAAAGAAATCTCTTTATCGAATATAAAGTCTGTGCGTCTAACAGTTTAAAAATGGAAATAATTATCTATAACGCCCCTTAAGTCCCCTCAACGCCACTTGGGGCAATTTTCACGAAACCCATTTTTAGCGTATCTCTACCCTATGAGAGGAATCTGCTTACTAAGTTTCAAGACTGTACGTCTACTAACTTAAAAATAGGAATTTATAACGCCCCTTAACCCCCCCCCCGCAACACCCCTTGGGGTCAATTTTTTAAAAACCCATTTTGTAGCGGATATTTACTCCATGAAAGAAACTTACCCACCAATTTTCAAGCAGGTAGGTGAAGTAGTTTAAAAACGGATATATTTATCTATTACGCCCCTTAATCCCCCGCAACGCCACTTAGAATCTGTTCTCACAAAACTCGTTTTGTAACTGATCATTATTCTACGAAAGGAATCTATTTATATCAAATTTAAAGACAGAGCGTCAAATAGTTTAAAAATGAAAATAATTATCTATAACGCCCCCTAAGCCCCTGCAACGCCACTTGGGGGTCGATTTTCACCAAACTCATTTTGTAGCGGATCTCAACTCTCTGAAAGGAATCTGCTTACCCAATTTCAAGATTGTACATAGAGTAGTTTAAACATGGAAACAATTATTATTAAACCCCTTAACCCCCCGTAACGCCCCTTGCGTTTTGAATTTCGGAAAATCCTTTCTTAGCTGATGTCTACTCTATCAAAGGAACATGTCTACCAAATTTCAAGTCTGTAGGTTGAATAGTTCCAGAGATTTCGTGATTAGTCAGTCAGTGAGTCAGTGAGTGAGTCGCTTTTCTTCTTTATATATATAGATATTATATATATATATATATATATATATATTACGGCTAAGTATTAATAAAATATTTAGGACTTAGTAGAAATTTAATCCTGCCTTATTCGTTAATTTTGAGTTTTATGTTTTCCACATATTTCATGAAAGCGTATTAAACACAGTGATATACGCTGTTCAGAAAAATAAAACTAGAATGTTATATATATGTTACAGTTAAAGTGTGAAATCCGTTATTTCATAGAATAACTAGAAAAATCTGTTAAAGTATATAAAATTATTGAATTGTACGTTTTAACTAGGTTTTCTATAGAATAACGATTACTTGATCGTTAAAGTATGAAATACGGCACTTGAAGGTTCTTTGAACCGATTCTAGCTGCTTTTGGAAGAATTTTTTCGATTAAGAACTAGAGATGACGAATAAAACAATTGGACTCTAAATATCAGTTCAGTATATGTCATCGAGAATAAATTTCCATTGAAGAAGTTCCAAATCTTCACACTACGCTTCAGTCAGTTGCAACAGCTGACAGTTGCCGTACCGGAGAAGGATTTAAAAAGGGCTCGTGCAAAAAAAAATGTGTAATAGTAAAAAATGTGCTTGTTTCAATAACAATATGCAATGCGATCCAAAGTGTCATCACAACAGTTCTTGCTCTAATAAGTAATGAAAAGTAAAATAAAGGTATCTTATAAAATTTAAATTAATATTCTCTTACATTTTTTTAAAGAAAGTTTATACAATGTTTTTATGAAGCAGCAGTTTTTCTTCCTAGTATGTATTTTTGTTGATAATATTTAAATGTAATCAATTTTTGCAACATATTCTTTTTTCCTCTTCTTGTTTAACTAATGTTAGCAATATGAGCAATAATGAATTATATCATCTATCTGCTTTCCCTTATTATTTATCAATTATTAAGGGAAAAGAGGTAAAATATGTTTTTCGGGAGAATTTAGCTATTTATGATCAATTAAGTTATAAAATATTTTTAAAATTGTTTATTTTTTACTTTAACGGTCTATCCTTAGATATTTCATAGAATACCTAGTGTTTTCATAGAATAACTAGGTAGAGTATGAAATTTTTCATCTATTATATAGTTTAACTGATTTGTCTAGTTATTTCATGAAATACCTAGTTATTCTATGAAAGAACTGGATTATGCACTTTAACGGTAACATATATACAATTTGACAGTGGAAATAAGAGGACAAGTGCTCATTCACGAACTATCACATTCAATAGTAGGCAGACTTTAAAATCCTCCTTAAATATACATGAGAAAAATGTCATACATCTTTACTTGAATGAAATTATTACAGAGTTTCTTAATTTTAATTCTTTCTCAAGTTAGTCTCTTAGAAGTTAATGGTTTTAATGATTATACATTGAATAAAAAGAGAAACAACATTGTATGTTACATAGATTACACATCGACAATATTTCTAAATTTGTAACTATTTTGTCGTATGGACTAGTCTTTCGAAAATACCTCTATTGAAGCGAGAAATATTCAATATCAAAGAGAAAAATATACCCAATATTATTCAGTCACTATGATGATAAACTTACAAAAACTTGTTTTATAGTGTGGCTAGTGGATTTTTATAGCTTTTTCGAATGACCATAAAATAATTTTCTGAAAACATTTAATGAATAGCTTCACATCAGAGAGCTATTAAATTCTTTTTTAAGATAGGTTTTAAAATTTTTGATGAAAAGGTTTTTAACTAGATAATTAATTTCTCTTTCAGTATATAATTTTTTTGCTCTGTCAAGCTTTTATCCACACTATTTTTGAAAAAAAAAAGAGAGTAAGAGGGAAAAGAATTTTGATATAAAACTCATACCCATTTTACCCTTAACTTAGAAAATGACAAGAAAAATTTCAATTTAAAGCCAAACTACCTCTGTTATAAATACGAAGGAAGTCAAGTTCAAAATCGAGTTTATACACCTTTATATCAACTCGAAAAAGAAGACCAAAACTAAAAACGAAATATAACCCCGAATTTAGAATATTGAAATCATTTTCCCATTTTGGCACATTCTGTTGAAAATAATTTCAAAAATCGAAATACTGCCTTTGTGAACCCTATGTAAACTTATTTTCGGTGCTTTTCAATTTCTTTTTTGCCAACATCATGGGAAAGTAATATATGCTCCGATAACAAATAAAAAGTTAAACTCGAATTTAAATCGAAATTTTCCGGAGATGAGACAAAAGGAAAATTATAACGAACGACTTTCATGTGGTTTACTATATTGTATGCCTAGCTCACACAAAAGATCAATAACTATTTTTCTCATCCATCTGTAGACCTGAACGTAAATAGCAGAACGAATTGGAACGGAGTGGAAATGAGCTGGAAGAAGAGAAGGCTAAAATGGTGTGAAAATAACACAAAAAAGAAGGGAAATGTGAAATGGAAAAATCTTTTGTGGTATCGTATCAAAAATGTGAAATTCCCTATCAAGAAAAAATTAATAAGAAATTCTTCTAATTCAAGTTTTATCATTTAGGAGAGGGGAAAAAAAGATACATTTTACAGAATTTCAGGAGAATAAGCAAAAAGTTTTTAAGAGGAATTCAGATTTTAAGCATATCTCATGTGATACTTTAAGGAGAGATTGTTAGTCCTCACTATAATAAAACTGAAACTTAATATTTCTTGATGATATTAAATCAATATATAATATTACATAACTCAAACTTGTGAATTAAAAAACAATTCTTATTTAAATTATTTTACTTTTAAAATATTTTCAGAGCCCTTTAAAAAAATTGCAACGTCGTTTAATTTAAAATTTTTTCTTAAGCCGTTGAGTTTTCACTGCTTGGATATTCCTCCCCCCAGCTTTGGATTTTTTTCTTCCTAAAAGTCGCGTTTTTTTATACCTATTGGAGAAAGCGTTTTTTACCCCTCTAGAAACGTGAGTTAAGTATAGTTGTTATTTAACCCTAGTCAAATAATAAAAGTAATAAATGAGAAATAACACATAATTATATATAATAAATAATTTGTTAATCAAATTAATTAGTACAAAAAATTAAAATTTTTAAGGAATGCATATATATTACATTTTTTAAAGAATATATATATATATATATATATATATATATGTATATTTACATGATATACAGATGGTTGTTGTCACTTAACATCTGACTCGCCTTAAGCTTTCGAAAGCATAAAACTGAAGCAAATTTAACAACTAAAAATGTACTAGCTCTCGTAAAATATTATATTCGAGCCTCTATCATTCATTCGAGTGCTGCCATCTGTAAGTTAAAGAGACAACAACTTTAGAACGCGATAAACGTTTAAATCGGTGCAAAATCTGGATGGACGCATGCAGCGCGTCCATAACGTTGAGGGATAGATTGAGATGAATGCGTTCAGTGATTTCGTATTAATTAAGGGTTGAACAAGTTCAATAAGAAACCGGCTACTTAAATCTCATATGGTTTACTTAATTACATTAGTATTCCCGAATTATTTGTGTACTCAACTTACATAAATTTGCAGGAGCATAATTTCTCACTATGACCTATTCTGATAAAAAATTTCTTGTCAATATTCTCCAAGAAGAATAAATCTTGTTGTAAATTTGTATTCTAAATTTAATCTAAAGGTACTAAAATTTTACTGCAAATCTGTAGGCATTCAACATACATATTTTTTGAGCTATACTATCATTTCTTTTTTGGAGATATCTTTTATACAGAACTTTGTATTATATTATTGAACTATTTTGAATTGAACGTGTTCTATAAAATGTAAGGTTTGTATATGATGCGCTGTAAACTATAATCCAGAAATGGACCAAGGCAGAATTTTCAATGAGTAATTGACTGTTAGATTGGTACAAGATTTGATATTAGTATGATGGAAGAGAATAAAACATACAGTGATTAATTTTTATTTATTATTAAAATTCTTTGCCTTATTTACTTATGTGAATCAATTTTCACAGGCAAGATTTGCACACTTAATTCCTAACGTTGTTAATTCTAATGGAGTCTTTTCCTTTCAGAATTGAATTATGTTGTAGAATTTGTTACTTCATTTCAGAGATATAATTGAAAATTTACAAGACTAAATAATGTATAACAGGTTAATAGATGATGGCTAAGTTCCTTCATTATCAAGTGCGAAGGGGACTAAATTCTTCAAATTTTGCCAAAATATTCAAATATTCGTCAATATTATGCTCAAACAATTCAAAACTTTTGAATTTTAGTAGAATCTATACATTTTGTTTACTTCACTTTCAAAATAGTTTTATTAGATTATATTCGTTAAATAGTATTAATTGGATTCTTTCACGGACTTAAGAAATAATGTTTATGCAAGTCATAGCTTAAAATTTTACAATCTCCCCAATAAGATTGGTAATATAATTGCCTCAAAGGAATAAACAATGTATTAAAATATAGAAACTTTAAGAGATGATTTCATTTTGATTAATAATCTGTATTTGTGTACAAAAATATTACTATTTGAAAACTTTTATGAAAAAAACATTACCCTGCTTATTTTCATGTTCTTATGTTTCAATGATTTCGCAAATTAGTAAAATAATTGTTTAATTAAATCTAGTTTTATTTAAATTTAATGTTTAGAAACTGAAAAAGTCTCAAGTATGTAAATATTTCCCCTCTTTTGATCGTATAATATTATATTCGTATATACAGGGTGTCCCAAAAATAGCGCCAAACTCTGCACAGCTAGATTCCTCGTTGGGAATACACATTAAAAATGCACAAAGAACTGTACCTCAACGATCTGTGGTAGTGGTATCTATATAAAGCAGTAACAGCCTTTGGACTGAAGTGGTCATTTTGGTCTAATGGTATGTTACGTGCTTATGAATCCATAGATACTGAGTTCTATACTCTTCATTGTTGACCTTGACGCTGAACTCTGAAAAACGTAACCTACGCGCTACTGTCGTAGTGCCATCTACCCTTCGCAAGAGCAGCCAAAAGCCGTCAGACACACACGACGCAGTAAAACAAGCCGTCAGACACACATGACGTGGTAAAACAAGCCGTAAGACACACATGACGCGGTAAAACAAGCCGTCAGATACACATAATGCAGTAATCAAAGCCGTCAGACTCACATGACGCAGCAATCAAAGCCGTCAGACCCACATGACGAAACAACACACACGCTCGCCATAACAACTATATCGTTCGTTCGCCTATCCACCGACTCACATGGTGTGTGGAGGTGGTAGCCAGTAACAGCCTCCGGACTGAAGTCATCATTTTGGTTCAGTGATATGGTACGGGCTTGCGGAACCAAAGGTCGCGGGTTCTGTCCTCCGGAAACTTCCTCCTCAGATCCATAGCTTACGAGAAAAATACGAAACACAATGTATCACATAATAGCCGGAAAGAACACCGTATTACACACATTTGCAAATATTTATAGAGCAGTATTTGCAAATATTTCTAAAGGCAATTGTTCAAAGTGCCCACTGTGCAAGTCAAGAAAGGCTTGAGTTCGCCGTGGAATGTATGAGTGCACACGCCGCAGTAGTGCGGTGTCTACCGAAGAAGAAGCAATTACAGTAAAACCCCGCTCAACGCTGTTTCATTAGCGCTGTTTCGGTTTAAAGCTCTTTTATTTGAATTGTAGAAATCCTCGAAATTGCAAGCAGCGTTTGGTTCCCAATATCAGAAGCAGTTTATCTGTCTTTATTCTTTCCTGCGATGTTATACTAACTTATTTTTATTGTTTCAAACATTGTTGACGTTATTGTAAGTATAAATTTGTATAATATAACGATTGCTATAGTGAAAAATATAATGATTTTTAGTGTATCATGGGTTGGTGTGGTCATCAAGGGTTCGTTCTAGATTCTAGTTTTTCTAAACTCTAAGTTTTTCTTTGGGTGAGTGGTTTATTTTGTATGAATCTAATTTTCCAATATTATATTTATTCTAATCTTATCTAGTAAGTCTAATTAATCCATCAAGTGACACGCACCGCTTCGCACCGCTGCACGCAAGCGAGACTGAATGATATGAAATGTAAACATATGACTTAAAATTTTATTTATTTTTATCTGTATATTCGTTTACTATGTTTCCATATTTGTAAGAAATACATTTTTGTTTTATTGCTATAAAAACATAATTAATAAATTTAATGGTAAAATACCTGACCAATTTTTTACCCATCTTCCCCTAACCACATTATTTACATGATGAGTAGCCTCGTTTAACGCTGTTTCATCTCTCACGCGTTCACGCTCTCTATTTTGCTAGAACGTATACCCCGCGTTAAGCGGGGTTTTACTGTATGTCCCTTTGTGTAGTCACTACGTCTGGATACATCAAATCCTTGAGATGGCCTCATAGGAAAAAATCCAACGGTGTAAAATCTGGGGATAGTGGCTACCATACAACCGGATCCACGTGTCCGATATAGAGGCCGGGGTCTGCCAAATCCAGCCAATACTCTTGCACGAGCACATATATGTGCCAAAGCCCCATCATGAACCCTCATGCATCATCATTTACCGTATTTTCCCCGCAAATTATGGATCACACAAGTGCAGTTCTTTGGACATTTCGTATGTTTGGACATTTTTTTGGAATCTAGCTGTGCAGAGTGCGGGTTTTTTTAAGACGTCCTGTATACTATAAATGTACATAGCGTTTTATCTGCTTTTCATTAAAAAATAATGCAAATCTTATGCCCTGTAACACAAACTCCATTTTCACCGATTTTGTAATAAATAAAAGGTTATTCATTGAATTTATTCTAAAAAAAATCTTATTATATGTGTCATATCTTTATGGATTATTGGAAATCAACTTAAGAAATCAGTTATTTATTATTTAAGGTATCCGACTACTTGCGGCAACTTTAAAAAAAAAAAAAAAATGGAGAACTTTTTGTGGTTTTTAGATTTGTTTAGTACATTTTAAGAAAAATATGCTAAAATTAAGAAGAGAAAAAAAACTATTATTACTAAAATGGGTAAAAATTTACAAAAAATAACATAAACGGGGCCCATTCTGTACCAAAAGTTTATGAACAAATTTTAAATTTTTCAATTCTGATGTGTTGCTATGTTATTCATTTTTGAAATTAACTTTAGGATAAGAGATATTTTAATTTTTACAAAAAGTTACAAGTTTTTACAAAAGTTATTATATGAAATTGCTTAAAAAAACAGTGATTATATTAACATAAGGGACGGTAAACTTTGTAATAAAGCAGTGATTGATAAATCTGAGGATTAACTATTATACAGAAAACAGTTCATTAACTATTATACATTATACACCTCTACTCATTTACAGAAAATATACACAAAAAATTTCAGCTAATTATTTTCAAAACTTTTTTTGAGCAATCGCTGCCCTCATTTGAGCATTTTCAAAAGAAAAAAAACACACACATTTCGAGTTAAACGCGTTTAAAGTAAGACATCTTGCTTAAAGTAATGGCATCTGCTTTTACTAAAACACTTGTAGTTATTGTTCTAGTGAACAGAAAGTAATAAACTTGGTATTTTTATAAATATAATAAGAGGTCCTATAAAATAAAAACATAAACAAGTTTGTCAATTTTAGGAAATATTCGCAATTTTAGGGTTGTTGGATACCTTAAACGTCCCAAACTTTAACTGAGGTACATAAAGAATACTCAGTTATTGTTAAAAATTATAATTCGTCTTCATGTTTTTTCTTGGATCATATCAAATAAAATCTAGCCTAGAGTATGAACTTTCCTTCCCAAACCCCTAATAAATCTTCTTTTTGACCCTTGTTATATCTTTACGATTCTTGGTGAAGAAAGGATTTATGGCTGTAAGGCGTGGCTCTCCTTACAAGAACAACCTAACTAACAATTTTCCCATTTCGTCGCATCAGAACACTTTCAATTACTAAAATTAACAAAAAGAAAACGAAATATATATAAGTTCAGATGAGCGGAAAAAAAGGAAAACTTTTCTTTGACTCGATTGTTAGACTTGAATGAATCGTCTCACAAGTGCTGAGGTTCAAAATTTGTTTTCTTGTTCAAGGTGACACGTAATAATCAGGTTTTGTTTGACAAACAATTGTTGTGATTTAGCTGTTTATAATTATCTCTTTTATCTCACTAAATGATATAATTTCTTGATTTGATTCTGTTCTATAAATCTTCACGATGCAATATAAACTGAGTTTTGATACCCAATTACTTTACTTTTTTATGAAATAAATGAATGGTTTGAAGAGGAAGAATGGCAATTTTTTTAAAAAATAATAATTGAACTTTAAAGATTTTTCATCATTATCTTAAAAATGTAAGAAAATCATTCAGATATTCAATGCGTTTGTCTTAAAATTTACTATTAAATGGGGTGTTTGTCCAAAATGATTAGTAAAATTATCATAAGACCTTGCTCAAAGTTATTTTCAGAGTGAACTTATTATTGATCAAAAAAGCAAGTGATAACCGAATTCTTTTTTAAATCGAAATATTTGAAGCTGATTAATTTTTAACATAAAATTCTGATTTTAGACTCTAATTTAAATCTAATAGGATTTGATGTTTGTTTTTTAATTACTATACTTATGTAAAAAAAAATGCTAACTCTATGGCAGTAACTTTAACGGATAAAGTATTTTCAAGAGAATTCGAATTTTTAAACAATTCTTTGAAATGAAAAAAGAAAGGAATGGCATGAAAAAGTAATAAAGCAAATAAGAAAAAAAACTCTAGTAGCTATTCTTAACTTATTTAGTTACATATTCTGTGAAAAGCATTCACACCCACATACGATATAATAAATTATGAAACGTTAAGTTTAGCAATTAATTGACTCACAATAGGAAAATTAATAAGCAGGTTTCTTCTCCAAAATAAATATGAAATAAATATTTAGAATAAAAATTTTGATAAGATCTTTATTTTTCTAACACAAATCACTATTTCTCAATAAGAAATCAAATAAAAAATGCATTAGAGCTGCTATTTATATGCATACTAGAGTATACGTTTACTCCAGAAGAGCTAGACGAGAAAACACAATTTACCAATATATAATTTTTTATTTTATTCTTTGGTTATAATAGAAATTGTACAAGGAAAAGTAAAAAAGTAAAGAGAATTTTCAATGTCTCTGCCCAAGATTTGCCAACAGTTCTAGTATTCAGCAACACTTCTATACAATGTGTCACTAGTCTTCCTTCGTAGTCATTGGGGTGTAGCAGACTGTTTAACACGGCATCTCCATTGTCGATCTGCATCAAGGAGGAAAGTGATTCTCTATTTGATTGAAGATGATGTGAAGTATAGTGACTGCTGTTTATCGCGAAGCAAGTTCTACGAAAGTATACAGTGCTTCAAGCAGGGAAAAACTTTAAGTGACGGCTAAAGATCGGGCAGTCCATCGACGTCAACCACTGAGGGTCCTCATCGTCGAGGGTATAGTGATGGAAAGGATATATATAGTATCCAGCGCAGGTATCACATCTGGCAAATAAAAAGCGAATCACTATCCTCCTTGATGCAGATCGAGAATGGTGCTGCCATGTTGAACGGTCTCCAATGACTACGAGGGAAGACAAATGACACATTGTACAGAACTGTTACCAATTACCCCTCATTCAGCGTTGGACGCTAGCGCTGTTGCCAAACCTTGGAAAGAGAAATTGCAAAAGTCCCTTTACTTTTTGACTTTCCCTCGTATTTTGATATGTGATGCAAAAATAGCGAACTTCGATCAAAAATATCGTAACTCTTTTTTTATTCACGCTTCTCCGAATCAGTTTTACTTTTCGCTGCTGTATAAAAATTTAATTGTCTTAAAATTTGAAACATATTGGTACATAAATATTTACGCAACGTCTTTTGATTTAAAAGTAAAAATTTATTAAAGGATATTTAATAAATCAGACATAAAATATTAAATAAATCTGCTCACTTTTAGCTAGAATCTTACGTAACTAGTTTCTAATTAAATTCATTAAAAATCATTGTCTATCGTAATTTAAGGATTAGGCTTTACTGTACATTTAAGCTTTTAATGGCTATGAGACAAAACTTTGATTGATCAAGAGCTTTAGTGAAATTCAGGGTCTAGACAGTTCTTCATTTTGATTGCAAATTACGTATCAGAAAAAGAATCTGATTAGCTGCTTGGTGAATATACATTTTTCGGATTAGGTGAAAGGGGATTTTGATTAAAGAGGAAATAGTCACCAAAAGTTGGAGCTATTTAATAACTATTTTTTTTAGTTACAAAATTTCTGTCTTCTTTTTGTTCATTGGTGTGGTGTGGTAGTTAGGAGAGGGGGGTGCCAGCTCAGGTGTCATCCGCGTCACTTATCCATGGTTCAAAATTACGCGGACCGTCGCCAAAAGCCCTCGTGTTGCTAAGACAGTGTGACGTTAATATTATCTCACTCACTCTGTCTCCTTTTGAATAGTTAACCAAATTAAAAACAGTTATATTAGAATGGAAAAGAGTAATAAATTAATGGCAGAGACTTAGATTAAATTTTAAATAAATATTTAGTAGTTCCAGATACAAAAGTTTGAGATCATCTGCTTGACTCAAACGCAGTAGACGATTAAATTTCATCGTTGGAGATCCTTTGTAATATTTTACAAAAAACTGTAGCCTTTACAACCTTGTTGTTCTAAATTAGTCAGAGCGTCGAACAAAAACGTGCAGAAAATATTTCTCTGCATCAAAAAAGGACAGCTCGTCGAATATTTTAAAGGATCTTTAACATTTAGATATCAAAAGATTATTCCTTTTTCAAACAGTTAAGAGTTTTCTGAGATTCGACATCATTTCAGATCGTACTAAAAGCTGAAGTCCGTTCTCGGTGAGAACACCAGCTCTCGTTAAGGAGAATTCGAGAAAATACTTGCCGAAAGAAGACTCTTCTTATTAAAAGGATGAGCGTGTCAAAAAGAACAATGTTTCGCATAGTAAATGAAGACAGACTAAGAGGTTATTGAAGAATAAATTGGCTATTTTCTTAGAAAGGAATTAAAGCGCTAGAGCTACCTTAAAGCAAAAAGCACTGTAGCGGATGCATGTTTACTACGTCCACAGATGAATTCTGTTTACAGACGACAAAATATTGTTGTTGAAGAATCTTTGAACCGCCACAATGACTGTGTATATTCAGTAAGTACCCAAGAAGCTAAAGAGAATAAAAATACGCACAAAGAGCTCCTAATCTGGATTTGTAATGGTCTGGTGAGGTGTCAACTATAAAGGTGTATCAGAGATTCATTTTTGCTTAAAATGAGTAAAAACCACAGCAAAAGTTTATCAAGTCAGTAACTTAGAACCAATAGGGAAGTCCTTGAACATAAACTTGTTCAACGGATGTTATTGCACTTTTCAACAAGACTCTACTCAAGCTTATAAGTCAAAGACGATCCAGCAGTTGTTGAAAGAGAGCATGCTCTGCGCTTAATCGAACAAAAATATCGGCCTTCCAGCAGACCGAATTTAAATTTTGTTGACTACAAATTATGGTCAGTATTAGAGGCAAAGGTGTACCAAATCGGTATCCCAAGTTTGAATAGTCTTAAACACTCTTTAAGGAAAGCAGTAATGAAAATTCCTAAGGAGGCAGTGTGTGACTCGATGGATGATTGGCCAAAGACAGTGAAGTCAAACGTTGATCATCTTGAATTAAAGGTTCAGTATGTTAAATTTAAAGGTAAAACAAAACTTTAAGAAGATTTAGTTTCAAATTTTATTACAATGTTTTTTTCATTTAGTTCTTTTATAATTGAATCAGAACTCATGGCACGACTATGTAATGCTATAATGGGCATTCTAATGTATTTACCAAAAATATCCGAGAGGAAAATTGGATTTTTGTGCAAGATAAATAAAAAAATTTAATTTTCCCAGTTCTGAAATTACTTTGAATTGCATCATACTAAAAAGTGTTCACATTAATAAGAATAGAGAGTTTCGTGGATAGGGCAAAATATTTAATAAAATCTATTGCGCAATTTCAAGATGTTTAGATTTAACGCCTCAATTTTTGAAAAAAAAATTTCAATTTAAGAATAAGGGATGATATTATAGTAAACTCAAAAATGTTCAAGAATTTGATAATAGGAAAAAATTTAAATTAATCAGTTTTACAATTTTTTCACACATTCTTTGTGACGCTTTGAGTTTCCCGTTAGTTATAAATGAAGAATATATGTGAATCTGATAAAATTTCTGGGAAACACTCGTAAGGAATTTAAGAGAGAAGATTGAATTATTCACAAATGTGTGTGACGTATTCTTTGGGTTTCTCTTTCAGTTTTAGTAGTTCCCGATGCTACGACACTATCAAACAATGAGAGTTTTTAAGAATAAGAATTTCAATTTGTAAAAACTTGTTTGATTATTGTTCAAATATGAAAAAATAATTTTAAGATACATATTGGTGAACAGCATTTCTATAGAAGTATAGTAGAGAAGTAAATGTGGTAAGCGTTTGAAATGCTGTGAAAAATTTAGTGAAATGTTGTAAATAAATTTTGTATTGGTCAATATAAATATCGAATTTTAGGATTAATTTATGTTGGAATTTCTTCTACATTTTTTCCTTAATGTAAAAAAAAAAAATAATCGGATATATTTATTTCAGAGCTTCTGAAATAGTTCTCGACCTGAATAAATTTTTGCAGTTTACTTTTGAATCTAGAATTGGCAAACAACATTCCTAGCACAGAATTTTGTACATTACATCTAAACAGAATCAATTCTGGTATGTTAGTCTAGAAATGAGAGAAAATTGCTTCCAAATAGTTTTCTTTTACACAGCTTCAAGCTTTGATTGATCATCTGCCAGTACAGCATCTAGGCAATTAGCCAAGAGATGCTCACACTACTACTGCTGACGACACAATACATGGGTGGGCAAAATTTTTTTTACCCTTTTTGTATCTCTCAGGAATTTGTACTCACCAGAGATTCGCTTAAGCAATTCGTCGATAACAGTGAAAAATTCAAAGCAAAGATTTAAATGGTTTAAAACATTTTGAACATGGTATCCGTTCAATAGTGTTAAGAACACGAATATATGTCTGATCATTAAAAAAGTTTTTCTCCTGTTCGTTCTTTATTTTCTGAACTTTTTCTTGTTTGAGCAAAACGAATTTAGCTCTTCTCTGATGAGGAGGGATGTGGGATGCTTGGAAGAAATTGGAATTTATTGGATTTCCCGTACTCACTGGTAAAAAGAAATTATATCAGCATTATACTTTTTTATGAGGTTCTTCTTTTATGTTACTTCCTTGATGGTCTGGTTCTTGGTGAGCCTAATAAAATTTTTCAACACCTCTATATAACTTTATTTATGCCTTACTTTTAAGGATAATTTTTTTATTTGAAGCATTCTGTTATGATCGTTTTTGAATGAAAGCATGTGTAATACTTTTTAGAAAACAAAAACGATTCCTGGTTGTATCGCTTCGAATTTCTACTTGAATTATGAATGACAAAAACTTTATATATATATATATATATATAATCAAAATTTCTCTACAAGAGAGAGATGAACCACATGATCAATACTCAGAAGAATATCAATTGCCAGATAACAATACAACAGAATTTAGAAGGAGACTAGCTTTCATGGCCCGGCGTTGCACGGGCTTATACCGAGGGTATAACTTAATCCCCATGTTAATTTCTTCCTTTTATTCTAACGCCAACACTTTTGTGGGGTTTCACGCGTACGATGTGAGTGCATGTCCCGTGAGTGCGTGTCATGGCTTTGTTGCTTAACATTTTCAATTCTCTTCACAAATTCTCGATCCTAGTACCACTGAAGACCCGCAGTGTAGGGGAGCGATGCACGTAAATCCCTCAGGCCGATAGCACTTGTGTGTGTGCGCACGATCTGAGTGATTTCTTTAACTATGTCATAAAAACTCCCTTTTTCGAAATTTGTTTTTGCGTTGGTGTGGTAATTCTTAAAGATGGGTGAATGCTCAGGTGTCGTCCTCGTCTCACTTAAACATGGTTGAAAATTTCGAGGTCCGTCACCAAAAACCCTTGAATAGGCAAACAGTGCGAATTTAAAAATCACCCACTCACGTTCCAATTCTTTCGTTTTACCGAGTGAATAACTTCATCCCCATGGAAATTTCGTGTTTCCCTCAGGCCGATAGCACTTGTGTGTTTGTGTGTGTATGCGCGCGATGTGAGTGATTTCTTTAACTATGTCATAAAAACTCCCTTTTTCGAAATTTGTTCTTGCGTTGGTGTGGTGTAATAATTATTAAAGATGGGTGAAAGCTCAGGTGTCGTCCTCGTCACTTGAGAATGGTTGAAAATTTCGAGGTCCGTCACCAAAAATTCTCGAATAGGCAAACAGGGTGAATTTTAAAATCACCCACTCACTTCAACGATATTGATTCATATGAGAAAAACTCATAAAATATGCAAAACATCATTGTTTTGTAAAAAAAAAAAGTTGTTTTTTTTCCTATAAAATTCTTTTTTTTTGGCCTTTTATTTTTTTAATCATTGATTCTAAATGATCAATGACTTTTTTAAAAATCATTTTCATTTAAATGCATCGATATTTATTCATTTTAGAAGAAATCATAAAATAGGCAAAGTATTATTATTTTGAAAAAAAAATCCGCATCGTGAAAAATAAATGATGTTTGGTATTTAATTTATTCAATCACTGATATTAAAAGAGCAAAGTATGAATCTTTTTAGTTCAGATGGTTTACTTATCATAGTTATAAGAAATCCTTATACGTAACGATTGAAAAATTTCGATTAATGACTTACAGAAAACAATTCTTTTTTACTTAAAAAAATGTATATTTAAAGCAACAAAGAAAACGTTCTGATATAATATATTACGAAAAACAAAGCATATTCATTATTTTAACAATAATTATTTTCTTAGAGCTAAAAATAATACAAAGGGTTTGTGTGTAT
Organism: Trichonephila clavata; assembly: GCA_019973975.1. Taxonomy (NCBI): domain Eukaryota; kingdom Metazoa; phylum Arthropoda; class Arachnida; order Araneae; family Nephilidae; genus Trichonephila; species Trichonephila clavata. The sequence goes on along the minus strand of BMAO01021655.1, from coordinate 9,322 downwards.
GTGTGGTATTTTCATTTGCCAATGAATCGTTATATACTGGTAGCCAAAGTATAGTCCAGAAAACTATAATCTATCGTTTTATCCAGAAAAAAACAGATTATACAGTGTTGTCATTACATAATTAATCTAGTAATGAATAACGGAAAAAATATTGCAACATCAAGTTTGACCTTGGCCACTGAGCGTTAAACAGAGGGGAAAAAAATTATAATAATGATTCTCGCGCATGCGCAAAGCCTTTAGAATGTCTTTAAAGTTTTCATTATTTTTTATGGCTCAATTTTTAATTGAAAATTCCAAGTGTTCACATATTGATTGGAAACAACAATAATTTTTGAAGAAAAAATGTTACAAAAATAATGCTTATATTATTTCTCGCAAAAACTTTATTTTACGAAAATCACAAAAAAAATCTTAAAAATCCGTAATTTTTAAGCAAAATCGACACACGGGAAAAAATTTAATGCATTTTTTTTCAATGAAGAAATTATTAAATGATTGATTTAAGTATTTTGAGTGTTTTATTACAATTCGTTCAAAAAAGTTTTCTGCTTTTTATTTTTTAAATCACTGATTCTGAAAGTAATTTTCGACGCCAATGTTTGGCTAAATGTAAAATCGCGTATTTTGAATTATTTTAAAGATCATTACCTTCATTTTAAGGGCATAATTTTTACGTTAATGCTCTCAAACATCACCAGCTATTTGCAAAAATAACGTACTTTGAAATAAAAAATGTAGAAATTACTACTTTTTAATTTATTTCTCAGAAAAACATAAGTTTACGAAAATCACAAAATGTTTTTTAAAATCCGTAATTTTGAAGCAATTTTTTCAATCTTCGTATATGTGACGGATAATATTACTGTACACACGGAAAAAAGGTTTCGTGAGATTATCTTCATAAATGACGAAGTTATTCAATGTGAAGTAAAAATTAAGACTACTTTTTAAAAATTCTTTAAAAAAAAAGTTTTGGAAATTTTATTTTTAAATGAATGGATCTAAAAGAGAAAGGCTTGAAGTTAATTAGTGTAGAATATCGATTTAATAACACGAAAAGTAATTCATACCCAACGATTTAGAAATAATTTTCATAAAAACGCATCTGTTTTAACACTATTTTAAAAAATTCGAAAAAAATAGAAAATATCGTTATTTTACAAAAAAAATTATACCTTGTCGTGGCGAAATAAATATCTTTCCGATTCTGTAATTATTTTTTGTCTAATTTCGACACCGAAAATCGGATGACAATTTTAATATGTGGAAAACGTAAGATTACCGCTCGGCCGAAACGGAAGGGAAGTTCCGCCAAGTAAGCAACCGGCAGGAGTAAAATAATTCGGCGTTTTAAGGTTTTTAATTAATATCTTTTTAACTAATTACAATATCGGAATATAAATAGGCAATACGGCTTCCCCGGAAAATTCCCGATCTTTTGGTACCTTCCGCGACTTTCTGCGTGGTGCTGTTCGTGAGAAGATAGACGCACATAGATAGATAGATAGATAGATAGATACATACATACATACGTTTGTTTACCTTCGAATTTTAATAGTGTAAGATATGAAAGATTGAAACAACAGAGCAAAATACAAAAGAATGGATGTTTCAGTATTATCAACATTGCTGACTTAGGACAGCTAGTATACATAAAATTTTCTTAAAAAATCCTTCTGTATAAAAGTGGGTTGAACATGTTTTTTGGCCAGCCAACCTTCCCCCTTTTTTTGTTAATAATACCGAGCAAATACCAATTGGAAATAATGGATAGGAGTTCTAAATCCATTACAAGGAAGAGGTAACTTACCCAAAAATTGCATACTGAAATGCAGAGCCCGCGCTAAATCTGAGTACAATAAACAAATTATTGACAGATTCTGGACCCAAATACAATTTCAAAACAAAGCAAAGGCTGAAAAATAGCACTTAGCAAAAGTATAAAAAGAATAGAAATAATAAAATAAGAAATGTAAACATACTACCATTATCTTAGAGACTCTTAATATAGTTTAAAAGTTATAATATATTCTAAAAAAGTAATTTTATCTAAAACTGGAAACTGGGGGTATTTAAAACTATCTAGGAAGAATAATAAATCTATAATATAAACCTTTTAAAACTTTGGAAATTTAATCCTTACTATTTAGAATTTCATTATTTAAATATCTATTAATAAAATTAATAGGGTAGTTTTGAATTAAACAGTATTTAGTAAAATGTTTATAATTTTTTATTTTTTCTGATTTATTAGAAACTAGAAATTTATTGCGTAGTGTGTAATTAAGAACAATATTTCTGAATATAGATACATGCACATTACTTTCCCAATGCGGTACTTTTATAATATTGAAATTAAAGTCTTCTCGTGCATCGGCCCTCTACATGGTGGGTCTTCAGCGGCACAGAGCACGAACTCATGGCATGTTAGTCACGAGTTCGTAATCTTCACTTAGAATCCTTGAAAAACTAATCTCAATGGCGGAATAGCCCATTGGAGGACCATGGCTTACTGTGCCCATCTCAGTTTTCGTGACCTTGGGAGTTGAGATGCACGAGCAGATGTTCCGGTCAGTTGGTTAGAATCCTTAGAAACGCAAAAATACGAACTAAAATATTCTTAAACCATTGCATAAATTTTTTATATTTGCGTCTCTCATAAGAGTCCTATTTTTTATTAATAATTATATAAAAAAATAAATATTAAAAATAATGAAAAATAATATGTACGTGAGTATTGAATTTAGCTTTTCTCTTTCGTTCAATCATGGTATATATTCCAAGATGTCATTGTTCTGATGAAATATTTTCTAATTTGTTGCCTGTTATAAAACATATGCGCATTATTAAATCATTTGAGAAAGCAAATGTTAAATTGGTGCATTCGCATTAAATAAAATCATTTGATCCTCAACAGAGAACGTTAAAAACATAACTGCAGGGTTGAAAGTTCAACTTAACTTTCTGTGATAAGAATCTAGAGCCCTTCATTTATATATAATTTAATAAAATGTAGGGGAAGAGTTAACTGGAGATTTGAGCCGCGAACTTCATTGTCATCAATTGTTAATGTCGAAGAGTGAGTTCAAATTTTAATTCTCCCAAGTAGCATATTTTCGAATAATTAATGGTGAAGAGAGAGAGAGAGAGAGAGAGAGAGAGAGTTATATATATATTAACACTATAAAGTTGAGCGAGGGTTATTGGCAACAGACCTTGTAATCTTGAGCTTCGATCAAGTGACGAGGAAGACACCTGACTTGGCACCTTAATCTTCTAACTACCACACCACATCAACGGGAGGACATTAAGCCTCGACAGATATAACGTGAACTGGCCCCCTCTACACTTCGAGTTTTCAGCTGTACTAGATTCCAACTCCTGACACGGCATCGAATAGTGGTGAAATTCACCCGTTAAATTAAACAAAGTTCTTAAGTTATTTTGTAGTGTAGCATGAAAGACAAATTTGACTTAGCTGCTATTCTCGTCATATGACTAAGTCTCGAATGAAGGATCCGAATAATGAGTTCTTAAAATTTCCTTTATTTAATTTTGGGTTAAGTAATAAAGCACGTTTAGTGTCCCATCTGGAATGATAGGGAATACTTGAAGAATACTATAATACCTCAGATGTTGTACCCATTAAAGCCAGAAAAGTAAACAATTTATTTTGGTGTTGTTCTCGTCACCTCACTGAGTTCAAAATATGGGTTTAAGTCCCTATTTTTCATAAAAAATTTTAGTGTATATTTTAAATAACATATCAAGTCAAGCTAGACCTTCCATTTGGTACGTTAGGGATGCGAGTGCTATAGCAGCTTAAGTATTGTACTCATTACTTAGAACAGATCTAAAAAAACAATAGGATAGGATAAATCTAATCCAGTAATTTATTTCGTAAATATATTTTATTTTAATTCATCAGTTAACCCTTTTGTGGGCCTTGGGAAGATTAGTTCCCATCTATATGATCTTACAAAATACACATGTGGGAAGCGCAAAACCCATTATAATACAGGGTGGTACCGAATTCATGGTACAAACTTTAAGGGTAGATACAGAACATTCCTATACAATCATTTTTTGGATAGGAATACATAGGCACAAGTGACACGGTAAAGCCCAAACAGGAGAAATATAAGAAAAGAGAAATGGTGTTATCGGTTGGTTGCGTTGCCCGGTTCGGGGCAGTAGATGTCTAGCCGTCGTTCAACATGATGCATCTCAGTAGAGGAAAGGAGAGACTTGATGTATGCCGAAAATGCAGACATGCATTATATATACGGCCGTGCAAATGGTAACGGCAGAGCTGCGCCACTAATGTATCACGCGCAGTTTCCTGATCGACGAATGCCGAATCACAGAATGTTTCAGTAGTTACATCGTCAACTTCGTGAAACAGGTTCGTTCCACGTCACCAGACGTTACTTAGGTCGACGAAGAGCTGCACAAAGTTCAAGCATGGAAGAAAGTATCTTGAACTTTGTGGCTGATAGACGAAAGTTGAGAACAAGAGCTATTGCTCATCACGTAAGTGTGAGTCATCAGACCGTTTGTAGTGTGTTAAACGAACATCACTTACACCTCTTCCATTTTCAGCGAGTTCAAGCTTTGGATCAGGCAGACTATCTTCTCCAACTGTTAGTGGGTGGTAAGGCAATAAGCACTGCAGCTGAACTTCATAGAGCTCATGTGCTGAACAGTTATGAACAATTATTATAAACATTTCACTTGTCAACGACGCTTTCAATTAACATTTTGTCTTTCCTTTCGTCTCCTATTTTTTGTGTTTTTGCCTCACCGCGTTACTTGTACCGATACATTCCTATTCAATAAATGATTGTTACAATGTCCTGTACCAACCTTTAAAGTTTGTATCATGAATTCGGGACTACCCTCTATATTGACCTTGTTATTATAACGAGATGGGAAGTCTAATTCTCATACTAATCTTTTTTTATTTTCTTATTGACCTTACCATCATAAATAGTTTCTTACAGTGGCAAATGAACAAAAGAAACAGAAGTTAATACCAGCTAACATTTCATACAGCAATAGCGTATCAGCTAATAGACGGATATTCCTGAAGAAAAAGGAAAGGACGTCCTGCTAGCTCCCAAGCAAAGAAGTGTGTAGTTCTGGATGATGTGCGCTTAGCCAGTGTGAGAAATCATTTATCACAGATGGTTTCTGATTATAGACGATGTAGCAGAAAGGGCCAAGAAAAGAGGACCCGCGACATGTGTGCAGAATGTGATGTCCCCTTGTGCATTGTAATATGCTTCTCCTTTTTTTCATGACAAATAATCATCATTAAATTTAATTTTCTTTGTCATGGTGAAGAGTTCCTTACGAAGTATCCCCCCCCAAAAAATTTAAATATAAATAAAATTAGGCAAAACAAAATGTATTTCCTTTAATGCAATTGTTTAATCGTTTAATAAAACATAAAAAAAAAGATCAAAAGAGAAAAAATGGCCATCGAAAGGGTTAACTAAAATAATGCTTAAATCTTTCAGATGCGTTCTCTACATATTTAAGCAAAGAGCCAGGAGTAAACTTTCAAGAAATATAAGAAGAAAATTTATTAATTATTTATGTTTTCCTCCCCAGTTAACCGTACTTTCTTATCCTGCAAGCAATGGAGGCAAGACAGGTTGGAATTCTTCAAACACCCCTACTAAGCAGTATTTGAAGTTTCCGGATGCTCTGAAATTTGAGAATAATAAAACTTCAAAGAGTCATTAATCTTAGTTATATCTAAGGCTCCATTGTAACTTAAGAATTGTAAAGAAATGTGCTTGTAAAGCACTAAAGAGTGAACCCGGTACACTCAATAATATAGCTCAACTTCCAAAGATAATCTACTTTGTTCTACTATCGAGTAAAGACTCTTTTAAGATAACTCTACGTATAATGGCAATTTTGTTTCCTTTTAGATAAAATAAAAGGTAATGATAAGCCTAGGAAAGCAATTAATTGTAATTTGCTTCTCTCTCTCTCGACAGATTTGATTGTCAGAGTTCTGCTAAAGTCTAAATGTATTCGAGAAAGTGAAACTTAACTTCGTTACTTTTGAACAGTTAATCTAAATTTCTATTCAAGAAACAATCGTACTCGGAAGCACATTTGTAGCATGTAAAATTGAAAAGTCTAAACATTTTTACTAAAAGATTTCGTAAAGTAAATGGACATTTTCTAGTTATTTTTAGATAAGAAAATGCAATATAACAAATCGTTATTCGTTAAAAAGAGTTTGATAGGAAGGAAGTTTAACAAGATTTTAGATTGCTAATATCCCCTTGAGTTCTTTGTTTTTATTTATCTTTACGAAAATTTTTGATTTACTGTATTTTTGTTGATAAAATTTTACGCGAAGCATTGTTTGTTTTTATAAAACTTATACTTTGTAAGCTTAAAAAAATTATGTAGAAATTCATCTCAGCATTAAAAATATATGAATTATTCCATAAGAATCATAATATTATTAGGGTTTAATTTTGTTGCTGTTTTATGTGTATTACTTCTATGAAAATTTCAAAATAAAAATATTTTTTGCTTTTAAAATATGTATTTCCCTTTATATACGTTCAGTGAAGATAATGTTTATATTTCATGCATAATTTTAACAAAAGTATTACACATTTTTCTCAATCTATGTATGCATAATCTACGTAGCATGTTTGCAATAAAAATGTTTCTTTCGTCGCATATCATATATTGAAAATAATAATTATTTATTTAAAAACTCGCATTATTAAATACGCAAATTGTAGCTTTTGAGTAGATTAAATTATTTTAAAAAGTAAATAAAACCAAAAATATTCTTATCCTGAGATTTCTGAAGAAATAATGCATAAAATACTATCAACAAAATGTATGATTATTATTATGTTGGTCACGATGGAATGAACAAATATTTTTTTCAAGTTAGGAAAAGCAAAGAGTGGCTTTTATCAAGGGAAATTAAATCTTAACTAATCCCGACAGAAACTTAGATGTGAAATGATCTATTTACATATTTATTTCCGTAAAAATATTTCATGTTTACCGGACACACGTTTTACGTATGAACAAGTTGTAATGATATTTTGCGTCACGAGATTGCACCAAAAAGAAAGTGATAAACTTTCTGTAGCACATATTAAGAAATCATCAAACATTCTAATTAATAGCTGTAACTAATACAATAATGGAATATTTTGATTAATTATTATGCTCAAACGTAATTGGTTTCTTTTTAATAAATAAATGAATTAATTACTTAATGCCAAACTATTCAGATAAATTTTTTCTGATGATGAATAACTTTTTTCTTTCATTATTGTAACCAAGAACAAATAAAGAGCTGGTCTTGAAATCTAGATAGAAAAAAAACGGGTGAAGGCAACAAATGATGCAAAAAATGAGAAAAATTCTTGTAGAAGAAAGCGTTGGAAACTTCTGCGATTCATTATCTAAACCCGAAGAATGAAAAAAAGGAACTCTCAAAAATATTCTAATCAACGGCGGAATGACAAAGGTCAAAGACCGCAAATGATAATTATTTCAGCAAAAGCCATTTGTACTTTTCCAAGAATGTGATGTCGATGAAAATGCGTTTTTGTTCAATTTAATTTTATTATAAAAGATATAAAATGTGAAATGAGATGCCTGCCATGATATGGAAGGAAGATAATGAATAATGAGTGGAGATAAATGAATTTTAAAATAGAAATAAAATAACAACAATGAAAAAGGAGGAAAATGAACACTTTGGTGAATATTTTAATCATTCTATCATTATCGATCCACTCATCATTTAGATACTAAAGAAATTTGCTCATTCGGAATATGTATATAGTGTGCTTTGTGCTATATTGGAATGAAGCCAATATATTTTTATAATAATCTTTAATAAACATTTTGAAAGTACTAGGTATTCGAAAAGAATGACTACATTTACAAAAATGAATTAAAATAAACAAAGATGTTCACTTATGGTTTTTTGTGATCCATAAAGAAAATATTAGGTCTACCGGAAAGTTCTGTCCGTTTTTAGAATAAAACAAAAGAATAAATTTTTTATGCCTTGAATAAACTTTATTGAATAATATAATTGCCACCATTATTTATGACTTGTTGCCAGCTTGAGGGCAATTTGTATATCCCATTTATAAAAAATGTCTTATCTCTAGAGGCCAAAATTTGAACCAGTGCTTGTCTGATATCTTCTTCGTTCTTGAATTTTTTCCCCTGAAAATTTTTTTGTAAGGGCAGAAACAAGTGATATTCGGAAAGTGCTAGGTCCGGGGAGTATGGTAGATGCGACAGAATTTCCCAGCCTAGCACAGCGATTTTCCGACGAGTCCCCAAAGCAGCATGTGGCCTGACTTTGTCATGAAGCAGTATGATGTCCTTCCTATTGAACATCGCCGGACTCTTTTTTTTTTTGGAGTACTGTTTTTAATATTACCCAATTGATGACAGTACCTCTCCAAATTTAGCCTGTCATTTAGTTTCAACAGCTCAAAATGTAATTGTCCCACCATATACAGAACATTCTTTTGTTCAGGCTCAACTTCAGTTTAGAGGTGGAAGGGGCAGGTTTTCCGGGTTCACAATATGCCCTGTTCCTTATGATGTTATCATAGGTAATCCCTGTTTCATCCACAGTTATGATCCTTTCCAAGAAGGGTTCGAGTTTGTTGCGCTCAATATGATGATTCGATCATTCAAATTCTTCTCACTTAACTTATGTGGCACCCATCTCGAACTCTTCCACACAAACCCTAGTTTCCGAATATGATCCAAAATGGTTTGTTGAGGTGAATCAAGCCTATCCACTATCTCTGATGTTGTCAAAAAGGATTTTGCTCTAACATGATCTTGACAGTATCGTCGTCGATGAAAGATGGTCGCCCAGAGCGTGGCTTATCAGAAAGGCTGAAATCACCTACTTGAAATTTTTTGAACCATCTTCTGTATATTTTTTTAGAAACTGTACCTTCATCAAAAACTTTTAATAAATTTCTGCACGCTTCTGTAGCATTTCTTACTTGTTGGAATTCGTACAAAATACAGCGGCGTAAATGAACTTTTTCAACAGCCGTGGGTAAACGATCACATCTCACTTAATACTAACATGAACTATCTCTGTTTTAGTTCATTTGCTAGGTCAGTATGTAGACATTCAGTGATAAAAAAAGAGGGCTAAATATGCGTCAAATGAATATGCGCATACTTGTTGAAACTGATTGTAACCCGAACGGACAGAACTTTTAGGTAGACCTAATACATTGCTTATTTTGCACAATCTCAATGTTATCATAAATAA